>QLTV01002927.1:2098331-2123448 GCA_003457575.1 Thermophis baileyi | reverse complement strand
TACACAAACAATTTAAAAAAAAATCAAAAACTATTGATCTTGGTTCCAATAAAAAATTGTTAACTAAACAAACAAAAAATTGTTAACTAAACAAACAAAAAATTGTTAACTAAACAAACAAAAAATTGTTAACTAAACAAACAAAAAATTGTTAAATAAACAATAAATAAATAAATAAACAAACAAACAAACAAACAAATAAATAAATAAATACATAAATAAATAATAAACAAACAAACATTTTGGAACCACCACCACTATCAAAAAACTAGACAGCGCAAACATCCCCTTGCAAGAGGGAACAGTAGGTTTGCTGGGAAGAGCGGAGGACATTTTTCAGCACTCCATCACTCCTCTCATAGATTTCAAATTACAGCTGTGATTTTATTCAAAACAATAGACTGCCATCTTGACTTTTTAAAACATCCCTCCCTGCAAATAGTCTTCCTTCTTTTTCACAAAAGTATCTTGAAGACAGACGGGAGTGTGATGTTGGTGGTATCTTCCTGTGAAATGGGAAAAGAGGGTTTCTTTTTGAATAACCTCATGAAGAAGCAACTCAAGACAATCCCTTATTGTTAGAGATTTTCTGGGTTGTTCTGTGTGCTCAGCTATTACTCAGAATGACAAGACCCTGTTGGCCAACAATTCTCTGAGCACTTGATTCATCCACTTATAATTGTGTACATGCCCATGATGTCCCAGCATCTGATGATAAAACAATCCCCCCCCCTTCATGGTGATTAAATGGCCAGTGTTTGGACAATGTTGCCAACTGTAGAATTGCACCATTCGGTGGCCAACCGCAAGGCAAGCAAAATTCCTGGCACCATTTCATCTCCCAGCACTTCAGATGTTTGGAGAGGGGAAGTGAGGACTTGGTATGAGAAGGAGGAAAGAAGGTGATGGAATGAAGTGAAGGAGAGACGAGAAGATGCTGCTGAGGAAAGGAAGGTGAAGGAGAAGGGAGAAGAGCAGAAGAATGGGAAAGTGAGAGTAGTAATGTAGATTCTGCTAAAAGAGGAAGGAGAAAGAGTGAGAAGAGAAGGAAGAAATGGTGAAGGAAGAGTTACATGTGGCCAGTTGTCCCCATAGTGCTATAGCTTGGAGAAGAACAACAGTCTCTGTAGAGGTTTTTCTATGTTATCCATGGACCCGGACCTGTTTTAGAAGGAAAAAGGTCTAATCTGAAATGTTTTGTTTTCATTTCCCTCAAACAGGCATCCTAGAGACATAATCTTATGGGAGGGAAAAGAAGGAAGAGCTAGATCTAGACAATGCACTTGTAGAAGGCTGTCCCAGGAGTAGAACCATCCTCCTCCCAAAAGAGGCCATGTATGGTGTCAGTGTGAATAGGAGCCCAAGACTAGCAATTAAGTGCATGAAAAACAGAAGCGGGTGTATGTGTATATAACTGATTTTATTAAATGGACTGCTTAATGTCTCATACTTTTCTGTGCTTAAAAACAATGTTGCACTCACAAAAAATCACAGGTAGGTCAATGGGAGAAAAAAATGGCCTTTCCTATAGGTTTGTCAACCTGGTCCAATGCTTGCCAAGAGAAGAGAGCTGACCTTCAGAGGAAAGGTCCTTCTACAGAAGAATGTGGTGCACTTGTTCACTCATGTTGTTGGATTCAGAGACATCCTGGGAATGTTCCCCATTCTCCACTAACCAATCTTTTGGAGTGGTCTAGATCTGCCTTTCCTGCTTTCCATCAAACGTAGGAGACTTCAGTTTCCATTGGCCATACCCAGCTGGACAAATTCTTGGCAAGAATTTCATCTGACCACAAAAAAAGGCCTTTTCTTGACAGCTACATCTTGCCATGTTCATCATTTCATTCTGTTAATAGCAGTAACTTTTTTCAAGATCAAAGGAACATCTTTCTCTGGAAGAGCTTAAGAACATTGACCCAGATCTCTTTAGTTCTTATACCATAAATGATGGGGTTGACAATCCATGGAAGGAACAGGTAAAGTGCACTGATGAAGTTGTGGACATCCTGACTAGCAGACTTGGCCAGGCGGTACATGATGGAGGAGATGAGACTGCAAGAATAGATTATGAAGATGACCATAAGATGAGTGCCACAGGTGTGAAAGATTTTGCGCCAGAGATGGCCAGATGATATGCATAATGCCACATGGATAATACGACTGTAGGAGCCCAAGAGGACACTGAAGTCAAAAACACTAGTGATGGATCTTGCCACCAGGCCTACAACCTTATTCCTGGAAGTATCACTGCAAGCCAGTTTCATCAGAGCCATATGCTCACAGACAAAGTGCTCGATAATATTGGACCTGCAAAATCGCACCTGGGAAGCCAAGATCACCACTGGACTAACAACAGCCGTACTGCGAACAAGACCCACAAGAATAAGCACCACTAGGAGCTTCCTGGTCACAATGTCTGCATAGGACAGTGGATGGCAAATGGCTATGTATCTGTCCAAAGCCATGATGAGGAGGATATTGCATTCTAGCATGAGCACGAAATAGAGGAAGAACATCTGTGTGAGGCATAATGTCAAGGAGATGTGGCTGGCTCCAAGCAGGAAACTGACAATCATCTGAGGAAAGATAACCGTGGTCCCACAGATGTTCACCAAGAAGAGCAGAGCAATCAGAAAGCACATGGGGTTGTGGGTACTCTCTTCCACTTTCACTGTGTAGATCAGAATGGAGTTTCCAACAAGAATGATGATGTAAAGGCAGAAGAAAGGAATGGCAAGGAGATATCTGGCCTCTTGAAAGCCCGGGAAGGCAAAAAGGAGGAAATCTGTGTAAGAGATATTAGCTGTTCCATTCTGGCTCTCATCAGGCATCTTATGCTGCTGAATGATAAAGCAGTAGGAAAAAAATAATTTTCAGAGTAGTGTTTCTCAGCCTTGGCAGCTTGAAGCGATATGGACTTCAACTTCCAGAATTCCTTAGACAGCCATGCCGCACATGTTCAAGCTGCCAAGGTTGAGAAACGCTGCTTTAGAGAAATTGTTTTAAGTAAGAATGGCATAGGGCCCAGTGTTGTATCCCACAGAATATACAGGGAAGTTTCTTGCTAGGGGGAGGGCATTGTCCAAAGGGTTGTCTACCTGACCTCTGCTGTACCTGCAAACCATGAGGCTATTTAGTTGCATCACACATTTGCTACCCTTTCACAGTCGTCACATCTACTGTCCTCTCCAGCCCCCTGCCCAAAGTGCCCAAAGAAGTCAGTCATGTGAGTATCTTCCCATCTGCTGATCTTGGAATGGTGAGGACCAACAAAAGGGACCACAATCCCATCAATGCTCCCTCTAGACAACCAATAAGATTGTAGCAGTAATTATGTAGACACTGTTCTGACTCCTGAGCTACGGCAGCTCTTGGAATGACCAAAATCCTGTTATTTCCCAGCCGCAACCCCAAGAAAAGGATGGGGAACAGACTCTTCTTCACTTTTTTCTCTGCTTCCAAATGATCCCCAGCTGGTTGTCATCAAGGAACCTTTGCAAGGAGCCAAGTGGGCCTCCTGGAGAGAAATCAAACTTCCCATGTTCAAACAATTGAGTTGGGCGGCATACAAATTTAATAAATAATAATAAATAATAATAATAATAACATCAAGCTCTCCAAAGGGAGCAGAGAACTGTGTTCTGTATTTTCCTGTGTCGGTGGAGGGAGAGAGGAAATAGTCCCACTCAAGAGAGAAATGCAGATGAGGCTTATGTAGAGTTAAAGAAGGAGCCTTTTTCTAGAGGATGGTCTGAGTGTGTGCATGCTATGACTATGAAGGGCTTGATACTTGTGTGTCTCAAATGAAGGTAAATATACGTGTCTCAGGATAATGTTGCAGGATCCAATCTGAATCGGTCACCTGGACCAAAGGTTTATTCTTCCAAGCTTTCAGGCTCATGCTGGAGTCCATCATCAGGCAACTTCTCTCTCTCCAGAAAATGTACACTAGATTGTTCTATGTGTTATATTTATATGATTCCTGGTTGTGTTTAGCTATTAGTGGTTAATTAGGGTGTTGATGGCTGGCTATTAAGTCATTAACTGTTCTTTCCTTGTGCTGGTAGACTCACACTGCAATGAACAAGCACATGCATTCAATTTTGCAGCCACCACAATTGTTGGAAGAGCAGGGACAAAAATAGCCAGAGAAATAATTGAAGTCTGGGAAACAGGCCCCTTGTCAGTCAACAGGACTGATTTACTACCAGCTTATAGGTTCTTAGGAGCCAAAGGTGCAGCAGCACAAGGAAACCACAATCAATGACTTAATAGCCAATAACCTAATTAACAACTGGTAGCTGCACACAACCAGGCACCCTATAAATACAATGCATAGAACAGCCCAGTTCATATATTCTGGAGAGAGAAAGAAGTTCCTTGATGATGGGTTCCAGCATGAACCTGAAAACTTGGAAGAATAAACCTTCGGTCCCAGTGACCAATTCAGATTGGATCCTGCAACTTGTGTGTCCGTCTGAAGTTGCTTCCAGTGAGATCTCTATTCTAGTTTTATATTCTATAAATAAAGAAGAGAAAAGGGACTTTGGACTTGAGGAAAGTTGTGACTGCAAGAGAGATGATTGTTGAAAAAAAGACAAGACATTTGCACTCATCTCTTTGCCATCTGGAGAAGAAACAATGGAGAAACAATGCACACAATCCAGCCAGTATGGATTGCTGGCTGCAAGATTTTGGGGGCTTTCATCCACTGATCCACTTAAGGAAACTTGGTTTGCATCACCAACAGGCAAACATTGCAAATTAATATGCTCCATAATGGTCATTAGCCTGGAGGAAAGAACTAGATTTCTATTTTTACTTCTTTATAAAGTAACTCCAAAGAGCTGTCCCAGAGATAAAGAGTGGGATTAAGAGTCTTCTGTACGTAAGAAGGTCAGTCTCTAAATTTGACAAATAAAGCTTGCTCTTGCTTCAGCTGCAAGCAGTCAGTGTCTCTGGGTTCCCAGCTGATGGAAGCATTCAGTGTCCAAGTAGTCTTCCTGTGATCTTTCTGCTAGTTCTTAGTCAGTTTGATGACAGAGAACTGAATTTGGAAGTTCTTCCGAAGTGGAACAAGGGTTCTTGCACTTGTTTAGTTGTGAGACAGTAAAGAGATGAGTGCAAATGTCTTGTCTTTCAACAACCATCTCTTTTCCTCAAGTCCAAAGTGAGGAACATAAGGAAGGACCTTGCTTTAGAAGACTATTTCTATTGATGTGAGAAGTTTCCTGGGGAAGAGTCCTCTCCTTCCAAAATAGTTGGGAACTTCATCATTGGAAAATGATTAGAAACATCCATTCCTGTGTCTGGCTCACAAGCCATCTGTGTCTTGTTCTGTTTTAGAGGACCCTAAGGAGACCTTTTTTGAGTGTGAGCCAGAGGGTTTATGAGAAGTTTCTAACAACTAGAGTACCAGATCTCTTCTCACATTTCATCAGATGCAAGAAATAGGTCTATTCATTTCGGCAGATCAGTCTTCTGGGGTATGAAGTCTTAGAGGATTCTGCAGTTGATGTTCCTGCTTCTCTATCCACAACTCAACTGGTTCTAAAGCTAAATTTAAAGTTTCCAATTTAAGGTTCTTCCTTGCTTACCTGAAAATGAGCCTTGCATTATGCCAAGAAGATCAGTTTTCCAACATGGAGAGGAACTTAATCTTTCTCCAGCTAATATTTCCAAAACAATTTTTGTTCTTCTCTAATGAGTTCCAAATTATTTACTTGGGATGTTACAGAGGAAGAGCCTGTTGGGCGGTTAGGGGGCTAATGTTCCTTTTTTGCCTGCCACCTGCCCGCCACCTGTCCAAAAGGGTTTTGCCCAACGGCAAATAAACTCACATGGGCAGGATGTGTGAACTATATGAATCAACCACTTCATTACCGTGTACCCTGTCTTATATTTTTTTGAACCCTGAAATAAGTGCTTGGCCTTATTGCCATGCACTCAAAATTGGGCTTATTATCAGGGGATGTCTTATTTGGGGGGAAACAGGGTACATGTACATCAACTAACAACTCAGATAACAGGAATACTACATAGATACATAAAAAAAAATACCCTTGTGATTATAGAAGTTACTAGCTTGCAAAAAGTTTCTGTTGGGCAAAAGAGGAAGATGGAGAAACAACTACTGGATTTGGGGCAAATTTGCCATTGCTTCTCTAGTTAGATTTCTCTCTTCCCAATGTGTCTTTGTTAATGAAGAACGGACACTGAGATTTGAAAACTGCCCATATGTGTTCCACTTTGTAACTAAAGCCAGTGTTTCTTTTTTGTGCTCACCATGAAAAGCTGCATTGCTCTACCACTGGCCTTTTCACAAGTAAAGAGTCTGAAAATTTTTCCAGGGCTCTTCTGACTTTACATTAATCTGGTTGCTTCCTTCTTTTCTCTGTAGTATTCCTTCTCTTGCTGTCTTCCAAGATTTCACAAAGATTCATCTTCTTGAGTAATGGCAGTCAGACTAGATCAGAAACTAGAAAAGCAGCCCAACCTGATCCTTTCCTAAGAGTTATGCAAAGAATAATCTGTCTCTTCTACTTTGCTTACTTACCTGCAGATTCTTTAAAAAATGGTGCAATAAGAGTTTGGATTTCACTGAGAAGGTGGACACCCAAGTTCTCCTGATGGTGGTTGCCTCATGTGGCAGAGATAAATAAACTCAGTTGCTCTGTTTATGGAGTCCCTGCTCCCTCCTGGGGTTGTTATGAGGACACCAGGCAGCAATTATTGCTTGAGGACTCTTGTCACCCCTGATACTGAACTTCAACCGAAGAGCGCTACTTCATGAAGGCCATGTATCCCACAAAGGAGAGTGGGGACACGGGAAGAGACCAAATGGGAACAGCAGGCATCAATTAATATTAAACAAAATGCACACAAAACCTTTTTCTCCAGCAGTTTTTTGCCAGATGTTTCTGCCAGAGGCATGAAAGACACACCAAGTACTTTCAGCACAACTTTTTTTTTAAAAGCAGGAATCTAGAGTGTATCAAAAGTTGGCACTATAGGCCAGTCACAATATGTTTCATTAATTAATTTTTCCCCAGAGAAAATATCATTGTTTTCAGGAATATTCAAAGGACAAGTCCTCGTCTTATGACCAATTGTTTAATAAATGTTCAAAGTAACTATGGACTTGAAAAGAGGACATTTTAAAATGCCGTGTCTCTCCCTCTCCTGGCTTGGCAACCAGGTTGCATTTACAATCAATTGCAATGTCCTGCAATCATGTGACCATGATTTTGCCAGTTTCCAGCAAAAAAAATACCGATTTAGAAGAGTGGATTTGGATTTATGACTGCTTGGTTTGCTTAAGGACCCCTGTAATAATGGGTCTAGTCATGCAATGCCTTGACTTATAACTTCAATGACTTACAATTGAAATTCTGATCCCAATTGTGATTGTAAGTCAAGGACTACCTGTATGTCTCTACAGAAGAGCAACAAAGAAAATTAAGGGATTGGAGGCTAAAACACACGAAGAATGCTTGCAGGAATTGGGAATGTCTAGTTTAATGAAAAGAAGGACTAGGGACTAAGGACTAGATGAGGGGGGGTCAACCAATTCTCCAAAGAAAGCAGAACTTAAAGCAGAACAAGAAGCAATGGAAACAAATCAAGGAGAGAACCAACCTAGAAATAAGGAAAATTTTTCTGACAGAACAATTATTCAGTGGAACGATTTGCCTCCAAAAGTTGTGAATGCTCCAACACTGGAGGTTTTTTTAAAAAAAAATAATTTTTATTGAAGTTTTTTTTTTTAAAAAAAATAGAAATTTATACAATTTCCTTCTTTTCAACATTTTCGCGTCAGTAAACATTTCTACTTATACAATTTTTCCCTCTTCTACTTCACTTTTCCTTTCATAAATATAGTTTATAAGTCGATTTATATACAACATATATAATAATGTACTCCATTTCTACTTTACTTTCTATATCCGTTCTATTTACATTTGTTTATTCCTACTTTTTAACTCCTATATCATCTTCTTTTGCTGTTATCTTATCTTTTAACCCTCTTCTCTGGCCACTCATACCATCTTTCCCATACTTTACAATATTCTGTTTCCTCCTTTTTTTGTATCTCTTTTGTAAGTTTATCCATTTCTGCACACTCTAAAACCTTTCTGATTAAACTTTCTTCTGTTGGTATGTTTTTATTTTTCCAATTTTGTGCGTATCTTATCCTTGCGGCTGTTATAATATGTATAATTAGATATTGTGTATTTTTCTTGTATGTTTCTGGTAGTATTCCCAATAAAAATATTTCAGGCTTCAAATTACAAATATCCTTAATGGGTAGAATTTCGGTAATTAAGATGAACATCCTACCCAAAATTCTCTATCTTTTTCAAACAGCGCCAATTAAAATTGGGAAAACTTTTTATATAGAATTAGATAAAACAGTTCGAAAATTTATCTGGAATGGGAAAAAACCGAGAATTAAATATAAATTACTATAGGACAAAAGGAAACAAGGTGGATTTGGGAAATTTATCACCAAGCAGTATCAGCAGTGTGGATTAAGGATTGGATAACTCTGACGAATAAAAGAGTCTTAACTATTGAGGGACACGACTTACAAGTGGGCTGGCACAAGTATTTATGGAGTGATGGTAGTAAAACGCATAATTATTTTCAGAGACACCATATCAGAGGGACACTCATTGAGGATTGGAAAGAAATTAGGAGGAAAGGATATATTAATATGCCAAAATTTTTATTAAGTATTAGGACAGAAGAAGAAAGAGTTAAGGAGGTGATGGTGAAATGGGCACAAAATTTTGGACACTCCATTGAATTAGAGAATTGGGAAAGAATGTGGGAATGGAATCTTAAATTGACCATGTCAACATCATACAAAGAGAATACATATAAAATGTTTTATCGGTGGCATCTATCCCCGACAAGATTGGCAAAAATGTCTCCCAAGTTATCACCAAAGTGTTGGAAGTGCAAAAAAGGACTGGGCACGTTCTACCACATGTGGTGGACGTGCCCAGAGGCCAAGAAGTACTGGAAAAAAATCCAGAGATGGTTAACCGAAGTTATATTACAAAAGTTAGAATTAAAACCAGAAATGTTCCTGTTTGGCATGATGGATAGTGGAATAAGTAAAAACAACCAATATTTGATTATACATATATTGGCAGCAGCAAGGATTGCCTATGCCCAAATGTGGAGGAAAGATACAGTCCCATCTAACATAATGATAATAAATAAGATCATGGAATGTGCAGAAATGAATAGGCTAACCATGCGAATAAAAGATAAGGAAGAAACGGTTTTTTATAGAATTTGGGATAAATTCTATGATTGGTTAAATGGTAAAAATAAAACAAAATAGAGATTATTATTTATGTAAGTTTAAAACGACATGTAATCAAAGAACATGAAAGGTAATAATTTTGAGAATAAGGAATGGAGATATACAAGATTTTAGATTGTACATTGATAATTGAAAATGTGATGTTAACTTACTGATATATTGATACTAAAACATTAGAAATATATAATATGCACATAATATATATGTAATATATAAGATACGTTAAGCTGCTTAATGAAATAGCAATTTTTCTTGTTGTGATTTATGGTGTTTGTTAGGTTTGTTTGTAGTTGTATTTGTGTATTTATGTATATATGTGCTTATGTATATATACGTTATATGTTTAATTTTTAATATTATTCAATAAAAAATATTTTTAAAAAAATATTTCAGGCTTCATCTCTATGCAGCACTGGAGGTTTCTAAGAAGAAATTGGACAACCATTTGTCTAAAATGCTATAGGGTCTGTTACTTGAGCAGAAGGGTTGGACTAGAAGACCTGCATGTGTGTGTGTGTGTGTGTGTGTGTGTGTGTGCCAGGGGTGGGTTCCAACTTCGCTCCTTCCCATGCCGCGTGGGCGTATGCGCAGTAACAAAAAATCCGAAAAAAATAAAAAACAAAACAAAAAACAAAGCCAAAAAAAAGATGGCGACCGCATGCACAGTGCCGGAAGTCGGCTTCTGCGCATGCCCAAAAGGGGGAAAAAATTCAAAAAAAAAAATTCAAAAAAAAATTCAAAAAAAAAGATGGCGGCCCCCACGGACCGGCACCGACCAATCGGGTTCGGTGACGTCATTGTGATGTCACCAGCGGGCCGCTACCGGTTTGGGAGAACCGGTCCGAACCGGGAGGAACCCACCCCTGGTGTGTGCATATTGCTTAGACCATTTTATTAATAATTGGGCATTTGAAAAGAAGAAAAGAGCCCAATTTAAAGGATAAATAAATCATTTAACGATAACTCTAATTGTTTAATTGTATGAAACAATCCTTAGTACTTAAGAGCATCCCCACAACTTGGGATGCTTTCATATGGTAAAGTTGTTTTTCCTTACTTAGAGTCATCCAGCTCACTGGAATTGGCTGATCCAATGTGGCACCAAGGAGCAGGAGGCCACACGTCGTAGGCACTGCTGCGGTCAGTGCCTATGATTCTAGGCTGTGGCTTGACCACACTTGCTCTAGGCCAGGGCAAAACTTACGTCATCACGGCAGCGTCACGTGATGTATCGGGACTTTTTCCCCCTTCGCTAAACTGGGCGTGGGCTTGGCCAGCGCGTGACGCATCCGGTCCGTGGGCTGCGAGTTTGACAGCCCTGTTCTAGGCCATGGGTGTCAAACTCGCAGCATCACGTTGCCATCATGTGATGTATTGTAACATTTTTCCCCTTTGCGGAGCTGGGATGGGCGTGGCCTGCGTGTGACGCATCCTGCCTGTGGGCCGCCAGTTTGACACCCCTGCTCTAGGCAAATCACCTGCTAATAGTGAATTTATCGTCTCTTTGTGGATATTTTCCTTGAAGTTAACCATAAAAAGGGAAGCTTTTTTAAAAAAAAAAAAAAAAAAAAAAAAAAACCAACAAAGAGAAAAAGCAGGAAGCTCGCAGAATTGCAAAGATATAATGGAGGGGACCCCCACAAGTTGTTCAAGGGAGGACTAAGCTTTCCCAGATGGTGGCAAAATGCTGGGGGGGGGGGAGAGAGGAAATAGGGTAGGCAAAACTGCTAAAAAGGGAAGAAATGAAATTGAGGGTCTTGGAAAGGACTTGATGGGCTCCTGAAGGGAAGTTGCAGTGGAAAGGCCCAGGCATATCCAGGGATGTAGGCACTGGCTCCCAGATCATCTCTAGATACTCAGCCTGACACCGTTCTGCATCCTCCCACAAGTTCTGGGAGGGAGCCAGTCCCATTAATGTGGCCAGCCTCCACTTTATTCCAGGGAAAGCCTCTTTTGGCCTGGTTCACTTGGGAAAAGGAAAAGGCTGAAGCTTCTTCCTCTGCTTTCCTTCCTTTTCCTTAGCTTGGTGGGACAACCTGGACACATGTTTTCATGAACTGGGATTGTGGTTTGCGACCTTGGATGTTATGGCTAGTTTGTTAAATTGCTGCTTTACACTATTACTCTGTGCAGCACCCGGAGTCATTTTTGTGATATAGGTAGCCATACAAATTGTTTAAGAAACTAAATAAATATAACAATGACTAGATCAGGGGCGTCAAACTCAAGGCCCGGGGGCCGCATCCGGCCCATGGGTGCTTAGATCTGGCCAACGGGGCCACCCTGGAAACAGTGAAGGACTGGCCCACGGTGCCTCTGCCAGCTAAAACGGAGCTCGGGAGGGCCTCCCAAGCTCTGTTTTTGCTGGCAGAGGGTTGCAGGAGGCCATCACAGCCAAAACGGAGCTTGGGAGCCCATTTTCTGTGGCAGAACGCTTGGGCCACCACAGGAGCCCCCCAGGAGTGGGTTCCAACTTACCTCGCTGCCGGTTCGCTCCCTCCCGCGCCGCGTGGATGCGCCTCATGGGCGTGCGCGCGCTTTGCGCACGCACGCATGCACAGTAACAAAAAATAAAATAAAAAAAAACCAACAAAGCCAAAAAAAAGATGGTGGCCGCATGCACAGTGCTGGAAGTTGCTTCTTGAGCATGCTCAGAAAAAAAATAAAAATAAAATAAATAAAGCCAAAAAAAGATGGCGACCACACGCAGTGCTGGAAGTTCAAAAAAAAAATTCAAAAAAAAGATGGCAGCCCCCACGGACTGGCACCGACCGATCCGGTTCAGTGATGTCATCATAATGTCACCAGCAGGCCACTACCGGTTAGGGAGAACTGGTCCAAACCAGGAGGAACCCACCCCTGGCACCCCCGACACGAGTGACGGTGAGCTGGCCACGCCCACCCTGTCCACTCCCACTCCGGCCCCCCAAGGTCAAACATAACCCTGATGTGGCCCTCAATGAAATCGAGTTTGACATCCCTGGACTAGATTCTCAGATCTAGACAGCCGATTCAATAAGCCATGCTTAATAGGAATATTAAGGCTAAGGAACGAAATGGGAGCTGAAGCTGAAAATTAAAAGAGATAAGAACTGGAGTCTTCAAGGTTTAGCTCTGCCTCCTCCTCTTCTAATCAGGACACACACACACACACACACACACACACACACACACACACACAGCATTTATATAAAACAACACAGGCACTTTCATATAATACACATTCGGGTTCTGATTCACATCTAGCTTCTACTATGTCCTAAATTGCTGCACATTTCCTGGGTCTCTACTTTCCAGATCCTCAGAAGTTTGACTGCTCCTCACTTGAAAGACAGAATGGAGCCCCTTCCCTCCTTTTTAAATATTAACTCAAGCGAGAAGTCTTCTTACTTCTAAGTTGCTCAGAGTTTGAATTTCTCAGGTTTGATAGTATTTGTTTAGATTAACTGGTTAGCTCTGATTAATGGAAAACAGTTAAGTCTTTCATTTGTAACTCTGTCACTTTGAGCTCTTGAGATAGGATTTCTTATTCTTGCAATTTTGTTTGCTCCTTCCTTCCCAATTCCACAAGGGTAGCAGGATAACCACAGGACAAAAATCCTTTTGGAAGCTCCAGCTCTCTGAGTGATTAGACCTGCAATCTTCTGGCCATCTCCTCGGGCTCTAAAGCCAGAGAAACATAATAAATTGCAGAGCTGGAAATCCAAATTCATTTATTTCAATTCCTTTTCCTGTTACCTTACTTTTTGCCCCCACCAACTTTTTCTGCTGATGTTCCCTCTTTTTGTTCTTTCTATTGGGACAGGTTTTCCTTTCCCAAGAACGCCTTTTTAAAAGTTTTACAACTTCCTGGACATTTATTTATCTAAGGTCATGTTCGCCCATTCCTGATCATTTGCAAGGAATGGCCATATGCAAATTGTCCCAAGTGTGTCATGCTTTCAGAACATATATCAGGGCAAACTCTAGATTGTTTTGTACAACTAGCAAGTGGGTCCTCTGTTCAGCCTGATCCCAAGTAGAGTAACTTGTTTGTTTCCCATCACATCAAAGGGGCTCTTCCTGCCTGGATGGGGCCTGGCACAGAAGTTCAGGAGAGCCTCTGTTTGTCCTCTCCTACAAGCAGAGAGTTTGTGGAAGGGCAGCAAACTAAGATCATTGGACAAAGAAAGCAGTCTGGAGAGTTGACTTCTTCTTCCTGGACTGCCTTCCCAGGAGAGCCACACTGAGCACAGAGGCTAATTAGCTTTAATGAGCTGGACAATCCCACTGAGCTGTCCAGGGCTGGCTGGCTCCAGAAGACCAGGGCTGCTGCAACAATTGCCACTGTCCCCCAGGGCCGACAGGTCCAGCCTCTCCTTTGGGCCCTAATTTGATAGAGAAAACTTTTCTGGATGTTTGTGAGAGAACTTGGCTCTCTCCCTTGCACCTGCCCTGTCTGAGTCCCAGCTGGCATTTCCTCTCTGGCTTTTGCTAAGAGTCTGTTAAGTTTGCTAAGAGTCAAGAGGGCTCCCATTGCAGGCTACCATGGAAAGTAGGACTTTGAAGCGGAGGGGGGAGGGGCAACTTTTCTAGGAGCAAATTCCAGGCACGCATGTGTGAAAAAAGCAAACACAAACCTTGAAGATCAAGAAACCATCCCACCCTCTCCTTTGGGGAACATCAATGAATCTTCATTGGCCATTGTGTTCTCCATTTATCCAGTTTACTTCCATCACTCTTTCTGCATCAGTTTGCAAACTGTTCCCCTAAAGCTCAGATGCCTTTTGGGGCAAGTTTTGTAGGCCCTTTTCCCAGATAAACATTTTGTGGAACCATATCCTCTACTTCATCTCTCCAAGACTTAACAGGGAATCCGACAGGCTTTGGAAAAGGAGCAGATCTTATGATGTTCCTATCTTATTTTCTTCTAGAAAAGCTTTAGAATTTCTTGCCTTTGATGCTTTTTGTACTGCTAGTGCAAAACACGGATGGCTATTATAGAATAGAATGTGGACAATTAATATAATTTTATTTTATTAATTGGGGCTGCTTTTGTACTTAGCCATACACCAATGCAGGCATCTCACTGATATCTAGGGCAGGGGTCTCCAACCTTAGCAACTTTAAGACTTGTGGACGTCAATTCCCAGAGTTCCACAAGTCTTAAAGTTGCCAAGGTTGGAGACCCCTGATCTAGGGAACTTTACCTTAGAGTGTCATAATATCTGACAATCAACCAAATAATACTGTAAAAAAAACAAGTTTAAAAGCAGATATTACAGTGAATGAGAAAACAAAAAAATGGATATGATGTCTGATGAAATCAAAAAGTATCCCAAGTGTCATTTAAATCTGCAAATAATCCCTTTCTGAATAGAGTAGGGCTAATGGCATGTTATTCTTCTGCACTCAGTGAATCGTATTTTAAATGTTGGGGTTATTGAATGGGGAGGAGGAAGAGGAGCAAAGTCCTTTCCAGCAACCTCCCCTTCCTTGGTGGGACCCCCTCCCCAGAAAGGACCTCCCATTTCTTTTGGGGGACCCTGGGCAGGAAGAAACCATTCCAGTGGTGGGTTGCTGCTGGTTCGGACCGGTTCTTTAGAACTGGTAGCAGAAATTTACCACCGCTCGCCAAACTGGCAGCGATGACTGGCGGTCCACGCTCCCGAACCAGTCCTCCGGTCGCCGCAGCTTGCAAAAATAGCCTCTGCGCATGCGCAAAGGCTTCTGTGCATGCGCAGAGGGTCATTTCCGGGTCTTTTGTGCGATGTGAAGTGTGCGCACGCAAAACGCACACTTCCGTCACGATCAGACGCCCCACTGGATTTTTCTTGCAAGAGAGACACATCGGCTCTCATTCTTCGTACTACGTTCGTCTGATCTATTAATTTGGGGAGTTAGTAGTTCATTCAAACTCCATTTACTATGTTTTAAAAATTGTAACTAGAGTCACACATTACAGGCAGTCTTCTTCAACTTACGACGGGTCACTTAGTGACTGTTTGAAGTGACGATGAATCTACCAAAAGGTATTTTGCAACCTGATTTCAAAGTTATGATGGCTGCACACACACACACCCGCAGTCATGTGATTGCATTTTGGCTGCTTGGTAACAGGCTCATGTTTACAGCCATTTGTGGTGTTCCACAGTCACATGACTGCAATTTTTAATGCTTTTGCCTGTTTCTGGCATTTATTTCAGTTTCTAGCAAAAGCTCCTGTTGCTTATAATGGATTTGCTTTACACTGCAGCAAAAAAAATGTCAAAAAGTCTGTTCACATGGCGACCCACTTAACAACCACAATGACAACTATAATTCTGTTTTCAGTTACTCATCTATTTTTTGGGTTGTCATTTCACATCCAGGTTAACATTAATCCAGATTTAATGTATGTATAAATGTGTTGTAGGAACACAGACAATATATCTGTCTGAAAATGCTTATGTATAAATATACTATATGGAGCTAAATACCACACATATAAATAAAGTGATCTACAAATGGAAAATGTCATCTGCAGGATTTTATTCATTTTTTTAAAAAATGATTTAAATAAAATCCACCAGATGGCAGTATGGCTCATTTACCAAGATTCCAGTACAAAATACATAACCTGTAAAGGTTTTTTCAGATTTAAAACAATTGTACATTATATTTAATTTGCATCACTTAATGCCACCGTTTTACACCAGTTATTTAGTCTCTCTCTCTCTCAAATTTCTCTATTATGGCTGCAAGTTTTCACAACAAACTTCAGGATTAAAACATAAATCTCAAATTTATGTTTCTTATCTTTGCCTTTGTGCTCTCTCCTGATCTCTCTCTCTCTCTCTCTCTCTGTGTATGTGTGTGTGTGTGTGTGTGAGAGAGAGAGAGAGGGAGGGAGGGAGGGAGGGAGGGAGAGAGAGAGAGAGAATTAATTATTCTTGGTTGAATTTATCACAATCTTGGTCAAGTCATGATTTAAACAAATTTATCTCTCTCTGCAGTTAAAGATGGCTAGGAAATCATTCAAAGACAGCAGGATATGTTGTTATTAAAAATGATTTCTTTTGATCTTTCAGCAAAATGAATACATGGCTTTTCCCACAGGCTCAAGGACTCATGTTCCAGAACTGAAGGCTTGGGGGACGTGGGTCTCTCCTTCCCTGATGCAACTCCCAGCTCTCTTGGCTGTACCTGCCTCCTCTTGGCCACCAGGATGGGTTGCATCACCCAGCCAAGAAGAACAAGGACAGCTGGGCCAAGGGCCTGACTGGTGCCTTCCTGGCAAGCTGCCAAGAAAGCCACAGCTCTGGATTTGCTTACAGGCTGGATGTGGGCAGCCCCAGGCATAGAGGTACAGCTGGAAGGCTCATTCGTCAGTCACAAGGCTGTCTGTGTAATTCCAGACTTGCTACATTCCCTAAGTGTCATCATAGCTGAGTCCAGGACTGCAGGGCAGCTGTGAGAGAAGAGAGGGTATCCAGAAAACTCTGAATGGCACCTAGAATGCAAAAAAAAAAAAAAGTCCCTTGTGACATACAGTACCTTCCCGATCAATCAGATTGTTTCCAAAGGAATTCTGCAGCCAGCAGTACACAGCAGTTTTACAGGGTAGAAACCCCAGAAGAAATGAAGAGCCAGCCAATTATGGAACAATTTATGGGAAGTTGTCCTGGACAGGCCTGGCTGGGCCCCCTTTGCCCTCCTCATGACTCTCCCTCCCACGGTTTCATTATGCGTTTCCGTTGGATTTGGAAGAACCTCATGACCAGACCATCTTCTGCACCAGCTGTTTGCTTGAGGATCAATTCAAGCAAGGCAGCTCTTGGGCTTTTGATGAAGAAAGACTTACGGGCTCTTTCTAACCTTTCTAAGGTCTTGCAGTAACTACTGGGTGGAAGCTGTGAAGTTGCAGGCTCCCATATATTTTACATTCATCATATTCATATTCATGCTCCATCTGTGAAGCCTGTGGACTATTATCCCTTTTCTCCTTCACCGGGGGAGGGGGGTGAATCATGACAAATGCCTGGCAGCTAACAGCCATCTCCTTCCTTCAACCCCACCATTTTCATATCACAGCAGGGAAGGATATATGTTGGAAACACCACATCAGCAAGTTGTCCTGTCCTAGAGAGTCATGGGGGAACCATCAAAAGCCTAGTTATCCAGAGATAGTTGGTGCCAATCTCCCTTATTTCTTTATTGTGCCCTGCATCCCTGTTTAGCACCAAGAAAGTTGCCAGCATGAACACTAAGCAGCAGCTCAATGAGGGACGACTTGCCTGGTTGTGTGTGATCACCCACCATCATGAACAGATCAATGGCAACATAAGAAATCTCCCACCCATCTCTTAATGGAGAGTCATCAAAATCTCTTTAGCATTTGCAGATGCAGCTCCTGTACACAAGCCAAAGTGAAAATGTTCACATGATTAACTGACTGAGTTCATACTTCATGCTAAGCCATTGTTACTTTAGTCATCGTTTATTGAACAAACTACAATGGTAGGATGCACACAACACACTATGTCCAAACCAGAGAGGTCACAATGGGACTTAATATTTTAAGCTATCCATCAGGAACATCCTTCTTCCCTTGAAAGGAAACAATATAAAAAAACCCAAATGAAATTCCCTATCAAGGCAATGCTAGCCTTTCATTCAGCTTGAAAAAGTGTGCCACGGAACATACTTTAGTTTTCGGTATTTCTTTGCCTGAGTATATTTGGCCTGGAGAGTTTAGAATTGACTATCAGCAGTTGTGGGAATGACAGCCAATTGACTGTTGGTGGTAAAAGGGTATCTGGAGTGTTTCCTGGAAGGTCAGGCAGTCACTGGCTGTTGTCTATAGGGCTTTTTTCCAGCTCCTGAATCCCAGGGAGCAGCAGCCAGCTCCATAATAGCAGTTTCTGGTGAAGAGATGAGGATGAAGCTCCCCAAATGTATCCAGTGGGTCTGAGGGACCCAGAAGGCTGAACCAGATGATGGGCCTAGGGCCTGGTCCAGCCTCATGGCTCTTATAGAGCCAAAGTGGTAAGAAGATTATATTTGCTTGCAGGAAAATGTATGCATTTATTTAATAACAAGTTTCCTATTCCATTCCAGCTTTGAGTCTCTGGATGGACTCTAGTTAAGTTTGGACAATGCCCAAGTGGAGTCTTTGAAGATGTGGTAGCAGCAATACTAGTGAACTCCAGACAATGTGCTGGCATTTGCAGGTGTCTCTGTGTTATCCGTCTCCCCTCCAATGGTATCTTTTGCAGGGCCTTGGCAGAAGGAAGGGGTGGGATTGGCCATTTTGGCAACCACTTTCCCTTGGACTTGGACATGTTCCTCAGTCACCAGTAGCTGTTAAGCAACAGTAGCTGTTTTTACATACTGAACCCACAGGTCATATTGAAAGTGTGTAAAGTTTCTCCAATGTCTAATGAGATGAAATGTCCAGGGCTTAATTACTGGGCTACCACACCTAACTCTCTGGCTAAACTCAAGTTGGCCACTTTGGTCCAGCAGGCACTAATGAGGGCCAGGCTATTAACTGTTGTAAGAAACAAACAACAGCACACTACCTCCTTGGGGTCCCACCACTTAAATGGTGGCCTCAAAGGGGTTAGTCCACTACCAAGTTCTCCCAGGTGAAGAGACAGGTCCCTGAAGCTGGCCATCCGGAAGACCAGAGGAGTAACATATGAAATGATTTTGTTTTCTATATCCATCCAAACAAATGAGATTAACAATAACTAAATAAAATGTGGGGGCTCTATTAATGAAAGGAGTCGTCTGTCTCCAACTCCCCACCCTGTGGGGCCTCTTCACACAAGGGCTCTTGAAGTGACAAAAGGAGCAGGCCCTGGACAAGTTCATATCATGTAGGGAAGGATATATGTTGGAAACACCATATCGGCAAGTTGTCCTGTCCTGTCCCAGGCCGTATACACCTCCCCAGGGACATGGCTGACTGCTGAGTCCATCTTGCAACCCCATTTTGTGAGGATGATGGCTCTTCTTGCCAGCCACCAGATGGGAAATGCCAGCGGGGCTCTCTGCCTGAGGGAGCCATTTTTGCAAACAAAGCTGATCCAACTTTCCTTTTCTGTTGCTGCAAGTTGAAAACAAGATTTTCAAGTAAAGGCCTGCAATTATTTTGCATATTTCTGCACGTAAGCTGATTTACAGAATGGGAGACATTTGGAAATGTGTACATGTGTGTTTGTGTCGGCACTGCAAAGCATTTGTATATCCCCTCCCCAAATACACTATTATATTTATATCTCTGTGTCCCTCCATCCATCTGTCCGTCCGTCCGTCCATCATGCCACCAGCCAAGAATAGCTTGTGCTCTGCCTATTGCTAGTGGAAAAGGTTTGAAAGCAAAAAGGGGGGGAAATGAAATGGATGAGGTTGTGGGTATCAGGAGATGACAACTGGGAAACTGAGTATATGACACCATATACCCAGTTTTCTGTGTAGGAAACAGATGCCGGATATAGGTTTTCCTACTTACTCCTGGGACAAGGATCTGTTACCCACTTCTATTCAGGGGTTCTAGAATGAGTGAAATGGTTGGAGACTCATACTTGCATTGTCATAATCATGACAAGTTATTTACACCATTTTTTGGGGGGGGGAGCAGGAAGGATGTGGAAACACCTCTCGAATCTATCCCCTCCCCTGCAACTTATTGGGATAGTGGAAAGCAACCTTCTTTGTGGCCCCATAGCCCCAGTCACCACCAACCCTTACAATAGGTTACCTCTTCACACACAAAAAATGCATTTTTTGTAGATTCTTTTCTTGAAGTTTGGCACCCTAGGCAGCTGCCTAGCTTACCTTTATAGACAGTGCCAAACAGTGCCGGACATAGATGCCAAGGGAGCCATGGAAGCCCTGAAGTATCAAAATCTGAAAAGCAAAATTGAAAGATTATGGCATAAAACAATTGTGGTGGTCGCAGTAGTTATCAGCACAACCAAAAAATCTCAATGGCACTTTGAGAATCTGTACATTGACAAAATTTCTATCTGTCAATTGCAAAAGGCCACTCAGCTTGGATCTGCACATATACTACAACAATACATTAGGACGTTGCAGATTGTTGGGAAGAACTCAATGTGTATGAGTCAATGTGCCAACACCAGCGAAAGAACTGGATGCTGTGATTTCACATCGTTGGGTATATAAAAATAACAACAAAACCTCAGAAAAAAATATATATGAAAGATTACAAAAAATATAGCTATCCAAGTTAACAAGAAACAAAACAAAACAAAAAAGGAGGGAAAGGGTAAAATAGGTCACACCTATTAATCAAATCTGGAACAACATTAGGCTCAGGCTACAAGTCTGATTGAAATTCTTGTTGCAACCAATGGATCAACACTCGGCTGATTTGAAAAAAGTAGACTCTGCACTTGCAGAAAAACACTAGGAAGGGGAAAAAAATCAAATGTTAAGCACCTTTCTGTAAAAAAGAATTTTAAAATTATGATTCTGTAACATCACAAGATATAAAATCTATGTCATAAAACAGTGCTGGATTTAGGCCTAAAATATACAAGCTACAGCTTAGGGTCTTACAAAATTTCAGGGTTTTTTTTGTTTTTTTGTTTTTGCTTTTAAAATTTTATGTAGCTTTTTATATGTACTGTAATCTGCGAGAGAGATCAAGCCAGCCAAACGATAAATGCTAAACATAAATTAACATCTTAAAATATTCTTCTCATCTTTTATTCTCATGTTTCCTGTTACTTGTTCCTATTGATATCTTATGATTTATCACTTTGTTGATTGTATCGTATGATTTATGATTGTATCATGATTTATGATTTATCACTTTGTTGTTTGTATGTACACTGAGAGCTTATGCACCAAGACAAATTCCTTGTGTTTCCAGTCACACTTGACCAATAAAGAACATTCTATTCTATTCTATTCTATTCTATTCTATTCTATTCTATTCTATTCTATTCTATTCTATTCTATTCTATTCTATTCTATTCTATTCTATTCTTCTATTCTATTCTATATTCTATTCTATTCTATTCTATTCTATTCTATTCTATTCTATTCTATTCTATTCTATTCTATTCTATTCTATTATTATCATATTTAACATCAAAACAATTCCACATCAATCTACTTATGTACATTATTATTGGTTGTGAATGACCTCTCCCATTTTTCAGAGTCTCCTAAGCCTCTTGGTAGATGTTGCAGTTATTTATTTATTTTCTGAGTCCAGAATGTATGTTATAGCAATAACAATGTCCATAAGTAGATTGATGTGGAATTGTTTTGGTGTTAAAGTTGTTAATGTTATGGTTAACATGTATCATTTGGCTGGTTTGATCTCTTTTGGTCAATTTACCAAAGTATCTGTAGGCAAGACAATGGATGGAAACTAATCAAGGAGAGAAGCAACCTGGAACTAAGGAGAAACTTCCTAACAGTGAGGACAATTAACCAGTGGAACAGCTTGCCATCAGAAGTTGTGGGTGCTTCATCACTAGAAGTTTTTAAGAAGAGACTGGACAGTCACTTGTCTGAAATGGAATAGGGTCTCCTCCTTGAGCAGGGGGTTGCACTAGAAGACCTCCAAGGTCCCTTCCAGCTGTATTCTGATTGATTGATTGTAATCTATGAGAGAGATCAAACCAGCCAAATGATACATGCTAACCATAACATACAGTACACATAAAAAGCCACATAAAAGTCTAAAAGCCTAAAAAGGCAAAGAAGCCAGGGGGGGAGACAGTTGGAGCACAATGGAGGATGACGTTTCTAGGAAAGACTTATTCACCCTACTTTGTGATGTTAATGAGGCCAAGACAAAATTTGTCCTCCACCTTTATATCCTTCCAACTCGTTGTACCACTACAGCTTTGGGGTTTCTGTTTTGTTTGGGCCACATAATAGAAGCAGGGAGCTTCATGTGGTTAGACCTCCCACTATGGACAAGTGCCTAGATTTCCTAGATCCATTTCAATAAAGATTTAGGCCTAGCACTATCCTGGGACAATTACTTCTTAGCAGGCAACTTTCTGAATCCCAGACTTCTTCAGCCGGAAAGGGTGAAAATGCAAGAAAGGAAATGATGATGGGACTGGATGGGCAAAGCGTGGGACTGGGCAATTTTCTGGGTTGGGTGCTTGGATTGATTACACCAAACCTTTGCCAAGAGATGAAGGAAGGGAAAAACTTACAGCATTGTATGCTGCTTTACTGCACCCAGGTTTGAAGAGATCATAACAAAGCTGCCTGGAGTATGAGGGAGAGTAAAAAAACTGACCCTACACAAATCAATAAATGAAACAGCAGCATAAAACCAAGACTACTGACGAGAGCATCACTGCAATGTATGATACAGCAGCAGTTTTAAAAATGCACATACTGTAAATAAAACACAGCTCACCAGCCATGTTTCAGAAGGTTTGAAGTGTTTAGTTTCCATCTGGCCACTTTTGAGATGGGGAGATTTTATGGAGGGAGGGACCCCCGATAGCACATTTTTATCTTCCAAGTGAAAAGACAGGACAAGCAAGAGTTTAGTGGCCAAGCAAGTGGGCCTGGCGTGGAAAATAACAAGGGAGAATCTGCTAAAATGGTTTTTGCTTACTAAGGAATTATGCCTACACTTAGCCAGACTAAGGGAATTATGGGAACCTTACTTTCCATTTAAGCGGGTCTATCAAAAGAATGATTTGTTCAAAAAATATTTTTTTAGACCTTATTGATGCTTTGAGGTTTTCAAGCCAAACCACCACTTAATTGCCACTAGCCCCTGCTGGCTTGTAAAATCCCTCAAGGTGCTGGAAATAGCAGCATAAGTATTTCACCAAGAAGTGCCAGCCAACATTCTTGCAGAAGTGACCAAGCTGACTTGCCAATTTGGTAAGTTAAATGGGTGATCATCTTTGTGGGATGGAATTTTAGCAAACAGAATTCAGATCTCCACAGACTGGGGTGCGGGCTTGGAAGGATGGGTCCCCTTGCAAAAGTGCAGGGATCCTGGCCAGCTTCTGTTTACACAAAGGTGGGTGTTGCTGCTGTGATCCATTGCCCAGGTCTACAGCCTTGCTCCCTGCTCTGGTTTCCTTGATCAGAAGCTGATTCCTTCATGGTTGCCGGGGAAGGGAAATTGCAAGAGGGCTGGGTCTCAAGGGAAGAAGACTTGATGGTGGCTGTCCTCAGAAGAGGCTGATCTGGAGTCTTGCAGCCAGTTTAACTGAGCAGGGCATCATACGATATTTTAAAGGCAGTTGCTCTACAAGATTTTCAAAACCACGGAATTGTGCCAAGTAATTCATTCGCATGGTTTTCCATTATGGGTTAGGGTAACGAATGCAATATATTGAAAAACATGGATTTCACTTTTAGGAATGAATGCATCTGAGTTTCTTATCCAGGTTTTTCCATTGAAGGTCCACATTTTAGTATAAGAAATCTGAATCTGCCCAATTTGTTGCTTCCAGGACTGGCTACCCAGAGGTCTCAACAGACGCCCATGGACCGAACCTACCTTCCTTTTCAAAGGATCATTATTTACCTTATTGGGATGGGGCATGATATATGCTGGGCAGTTTGTTTTAGCATGATGCTCCTTCAATTCATTTCTTTCCCACCTCGTTTGGATCCACATGTCTATCTGGCAGTCAGAAAATGTGGCATAAGAGTAAATTTGTAGGAAGACTTTTTGTGGGGTGTTCGATGAATGACTGAGGACACAAGGGCTGTTAAGAACATGCCGCAGTGCTGATGTGATGATCTAGATACAGAGGTTATGGGCAACTCAGCGGAGAATCAGAACAGGGGCTTCTAATAAGATTATCACAGTTATAGGTGAGGCTGGAAAGCCATCTTTATCTACTTTCCCTTTCCTCCAAGCAAGATGAGGCTAACAGGATTGAGTAGATAGACAGCCCCATTATTGGAAGCATATGGACATACAAGGAAAGCTATGAAGACCTGGATTTGACCCCAGGAAAAATTGGGATTAATGGAGTTCAGGTATGGTTATGTATGATAGGTGTGCAGCATATGGATTTTAGTGATCTAACCTGGCTGCTGTCATGTTGGCATGAACTAGCAAATGGAGAGAGAAAAGTGGAGAAGAAACTCAGTTGAAGGACAGTTCTGATGCCACAGGGGTTCATGAGCTAGCCAAAGCTTTTTATGGGGAGATGTTGAGGTAGCGGACTCATTGTTCTGGTATGTAGGTATTAGAGTTTACTCTGTTGGTTGGCTCAGCCTTCCAGCCTTCCAAGGTTGTTAAAATGAGGACCCAGATTGTTGGGGGCAATATGCTGACTCTGTAAACCACTTAGAGAGGGCTGTAAAGCAATGTGCAGCATAGAATAGAATAGAATAGAATTTTTTATTGGCCAAGTGTGATTGGACACACAAGGAATTTGTCTTGGTGCATATGCTCTCAGTGTACATAAAAGAAAAGATAAGTTCATCAAGAATCACAAGGTACAACACTTAATGATAGTCCAGGTACAAATAAGCAATCAAATCATACTAGCAACCAGTCAATATAAATTGTAAGGATACAAGCAACAGAGTTACAGTCATACAGTCATTTGTGGGAAGAGATGGGTGATGGGAACGATGAGAAGATTAAAAGTAGTGCAGACTTAGTAAATAGTATGACAGAGATAATAAGCAATCAAATCATAGTAGGAACCAGTCAATATAAATTGTAAGGCTACAAGCAACAAAGTTACAGTCATACAGTCATTTGTGGGAGGAGATGGGTGATGGGAACGATGAGAAGATTAATAGTAGTGCAGACTTAGTAAATAGTTT
>QLTV01002927.1:2070301-2082452 GCA_003457575.1 Thermophis baileyi | reverse complement strand
CATCTATTCATACTTCTTGTACTCATAATCATGCTTGTACTATTATATATATATATACAACCATGTTTATACTTTGTCTGTACTTTGCTTGTAATCATATATGCTTGACAAATAAATAAATTAAATTAAATTAATTAAATAATGTGGGACTCCTTTTTCCTTGTGAAGAACTTTACACCCCACAGAAGTTTCATCCTTCTGTTTTCAGCCCTGTATCTAGTCTAGCAAGATCATTTTGAAGTTTATTTCCGTCCTTTCCCATCCAAGTTTGCATGCTTTCATCCATAGCCATACAAAATCCAGTCTATTTTTCTTAGAAAAGTGGTGTTCACTAGCAATAGCAATAGCACTTAGACTTATATACCAGTTCACAGTGCTTTTACAGCCCTCTCTAAGCAGTTTACAGAGTCAGCATATTGCCCCCAACAATCTGGGTCCTCATTTTACTGACCTCGGAAGGATGGAAGGCTGAGTCAACCTTGAGCTGGTGAGACTCGAACTGCCAAACTCTGGCAGCCGGCAGTCAGCAGAAGTAGCCTGCAGAACTGCATTCTAACCACTGTGCCACCATGGCTCTCACCACCTGAGACACGAAAACATTTTGGAACACAAAGTCCATCAGCTGCAACCAGCTGGCAAAAATCAAAGAACTTTATCCAGAAAGATGCAGTGTGCAGGAAAACCAGTTAAACCATTCTTAAGAGATGGCTGTCCTGTCTTTTTCTTCAAAACCTTTGGAGATGGAGAACCCACAACCTCCAGACTTTCCCCATTCCTCTATTGTATGGTACAGATCTTTCCCTCAGGAAGTTTTTACACCTGTTTAAATTAACACTGCAGTCACTATTTATACCCATTGCTTCTCATTCTTGTTTCTATGCTAATAGGACTTTGTTTATTTTAAAAGACTTATAGAGATGCTCATGTTGTGATGGCTCCACATGACCTGAAGAAGGAGATCAAGAGCCCAGTATTCTCTTCAAGTCAAAGAACATTTGTTGGAATTTCAGCCATTCAGCTACTGTATTACTGAATGAATGTGATTAGGTATATTGGTTTAAAGAACTCATAAAGATGCAATGCATGACTCCATTTTGCAGAAAATATGTACACAACACCTACCCTCCATAAATGATTAAATTCATGAAACAAAGAGAATAGGGCTTTGGAGGAAGAGGCGCTTATTGATTGTCTACCAGCCCACCTTGCCTGTAAAAGTTAAGCTCATTTAGAATGCTTGAAGGTTGCAGAATAGATGATGAGATATCGGAGAAGGAGGAGTTTCAGAAAGAGCAGTTGGCTTTGGGAGGGAGAGAGAGAGAAGACTGCTGGTTGCAATTAATGAGAACAGAGAAATGAACTACTGAAGTTGGATGTGGAGATCCATTCTGAAGTGTGGGAGAGTCAGCCAGTTATTACCGGTATTTTCCATGATGGATAAAGACTTCTATATCAGAATTAGGGAGTTGGTCCTTTAAGTCAGGGGTCAGTTCAGCCTTGAAGCATGCTAGGCAGGGGCAGAATAACAGGGAAACTCCCGTGAGAAGCTTCCTGCTGTCCAGCTTCGGTCTCTGAATGCTCTCTCCAGACTCCCATACAGCTGATTCCAGGAGACTCCCAAGGGACACTGTATCTTGAAGGTCTATAAACCCTCTTCTGATTGTCAGACAAGGGCAGAGACTGGCTGGCAAGGATTTGGCAGGTGTTTTCTGAGCTCCTACGTATCAGTTTGCTCCTTTAAGGAGGGCCACCTGCCACTAAGGTACTGCAAAAGAGGAAACTCTGTGTGATACACAGACTTGAGTTCTGAAGTGTGAACAGATCCAGCCAAAATTTGATTCCTGCAATTTTGTTCTCCAATTTTGTTCTTACAAAGTGGGTCTGGATACATGAAGGAGCTGCAGCTGAGAATGCAAAGGTATTACGTGAGAATGGTTTTAGTGATGTAGCATTCTGTTTTGATCCTTCAGCTTGTCTGCTGCATAAACTTTGAGCATTCCAGCCAATTCTAGGGAAGCCTGGACCTTTCCTCAGACAATTTCTCCCCTAACATTTGGGCCTAGTGAGTCATATTTGGAGTGCTTCTGGGAATACACAAAAATACATCATTTTAATCATTACTTCATTTATTATGCTCTAATTTTTTTGAGAGAGAGAGATCACTCTGGTGGGCTTTCTCATAATTTGGCTAATATGTATTTGTCAATGCATGTACCCAGGAAGAGATAGTAAAAGTATATACAGAGCTATTATATACTAGGTTTGCTTTCACTATGCATCCTAAAGCAGGATGTGTAAAAGTGTGCATTAAATGGGACAGAAGTTCAAGACTGCATCAGACAAGCAAATGAATAGACAAACAAAGGTATTCTACAAATTATGAAGGTTATTAGATTAGCCTATATAGTCCACTTCCCCTTAAGCTTTCAGAGCACAGATGTTAGATTATGTCATGTCTTCATGTACAGGACTTTACATGATTTCCATCAATCTTCTTGGAGAAGAGGGTTAAAACCTTTATTTTTGCACACTGTCTGATATTTTCAGTTACATGACTACCAGAGTTACCAGTTTAAGCTTATTGAAAATAATCAGACTTGATCATCTCTCTGTATCTCTGTACTACGAAAGCCTTGGAAGGTGGACTGAATAGACCTTTCTGAGAGCTTCTAAATGAGCCGAGGTGGCGCAGTGGTTAGAGTGCAGCACTGCAGGCTGCTTCAGCTGACTGCTAACTGCAGTTCGGCGGTTCAAATCTCACCGGCTCAAGGTTGACTCAGCCTTCCATCCTTCCGAGGTGGGTAAAATGAGGACCCAGATTGTTGGGGGCAATATGCTGACTCTGTGAACCGCTTAGAGAGGGCTGTAAAGCACTATGAAGCGGTATATAAGTCTAAGTGCTATTGCTAAATGTCCTTTCCTGCAAGCTACTGAGTGCCAGGATCTGGACACTCTTATAGCTAATACTCTATTTACAGTATAGTTATTCAAGTGCAAAGGTCTGAGACTTTAATTCTCAGAAGAAGGTTTGAAACCCATAGAATAACTTGAGGCTACCCACCTCTGATGGTTCCCAATAAAGATGAGATTGGTAACATGGGGCATCATGATGGACAGTGGAAGTACACATCTTGCAGGAATTAATATGTTTGTGAAAGTGAGGAAAAATTGTTTAGAAAAGATATTATTCTATTAAAGTGCTTAGAATGAAGCCCAACATTGGTTTGATATATTCCTTCTGTTTCTCTTCTCAGACATTTTAACTCTTAGGGTGTCTCATGTGCCCTTTCTCTTCCCATGCTGGCCCTAGTGAATGAAACTGACTACGGCCTCATGCACTTTTTCTTGAAAGGGGTCCCAGGTCTGGAACACGCTCATCTCTGGATCTCCTTCCCATTTTTCTCTATGTATTTCATTGGCATGTTGGGGAACTGTGGACTTCTCTACATCATCTGGGCTGAGGAGGCCCTTCACAGGCCCATGTACTTCTTCCTCTGCATGTTGTCTGTCACGGACATAGTCATGGGAACCTCTACGATGCCAAAAGCATTCTGCATTTTTTGGTTAAACCTGGAGGAGATCAGCTTCGTGGCCTGCCTGGTCCAGATGTATATTGTTCACACCTTCACAGGGATGGAATCTGGAATCCTCATGCTCATGGCTTTGGACCGCTTTGTAGCTATCTGTTATCCATTGAGGTATGCTACTATCTTGACCCACCCAGTCATTCTTAAGGTGGGGGTCCTCACCTTCCTCAGAGGAGCAGTTCTCATCCTCCCCCTTCCTTTTCTAGTCAGGAAAGTGATATATTGCAACAGCAGAGCTATTGCTCACACCTATTGTGACCACATGGCAGTGGTAAAGCTGGCTTGCAGCAATATCCGAGTCGATGCTATCTATGGCCTGATAGTTGCCATGTTGATTGGGGGCTTCGATATCTCCTGCATTACGATGTCTTACTTCATGATCCTGAAGGCAGTTGTGGGCCTTTCCTCCCCGGAACAAAGGAGCAAGGCATTTGGCACCTGCACTGCTCACCTCTGTGCTATTGCTATATCTTATACACCAGCCTTCTTCACCTTCTTTGCACACCGTTTTGGTGGCCATCACATCACTCCTCATGTTCACATCATTATGGCCAATCTTTACCTTCTTCTGCCTCCCATGACGAACCCCATTGTTTATGGAGTGAAGACGAAAGAGATCCGTGAAAGTGTCCTGAGGTTGTTCCATAAGGGAAAAAAATATGGCAGCCCCTAACCATTGATGGAGGAAAAAAATTATCCATAAGTATGCCATCAGCAGAATAGATAACACCGTATGATGGGTAAAACTTGCACTTAAATTAGCATCTTTATTGCTGGTGAAGGAACAAAGCTTAAATCACTGGTCGGCAAGAAGGGAAATCCAGCCATCAGTCAGGATGCTCACAAGACCCCACTCTTCCATCTTCTCATATAATTTTAAAAATGTCCAGAGAAGATTGTACTAACTCCCAATGGTTTTGTAAACTTTCTAAAAGAGTTGGCATAAATAACCATGCTGAAGAAGGACCTTTGCTGAGAAGCCTGTGGCATGATTATTCTCACTGAAAGTAAAGTTTTCTACTCTCAGGGATGGGGCATTGCCTTATATTTTATTCCCAAAACATGCAAGGAGAAGGTGGGAAATGGCTCCCATAGGATGAGACCTGAACCAGGTTGGAAACCCAAAGGGAACTCTTGTGATGCTTTTCTCTCAGAAATCACCCCTACCAAATATCCATGTACAGAGAACAGAGTTAAGAGTTTTCTCTTCTGCTCTGGCTTATTTACAGGATGATGTTTAAGCTTAGTAAGACACTCCAGCACAGAGGTCTTCAAACTTGGCAACTTTAACATAGCTGGCTGGAGAATTCTGGGAGTTGAAGTCCACAAGTCTTAAAGTTGCCAAGTTTGAGGATCCCTGCTCTAGCATGTTTTCAGGCAGTTGGAGCCCATTAGGAGGAGCTCTAAAAAAACAATAAAGATACATTGAAGATCATTACACTGGCAACATTACACTGCTAACTAGAGCATACAAAACGTTTGCTAGACCAATTCTTGAATACAGCTCTCCTGTCTGGAACCCGCACTGCATATCGGACATTAACACAATTGAGAGAGTCCAAAAATATTTCATGAGAATAGTCCTCCACTCCGCCACTCGCAACAGAATACCTTATTCCACCAGCCTTGACATTTTGGGCTTAGACAACTTACAACTACGTCGCCTTAGAACCGATCTAAATGTAGGTGTAGATATTTGATTTTTCTCCCTTGCTTAAAAGCAGATTATGGAGGAGAGAGTCTAATGTAAGGTAATTTCACACATGAAGAAGATTTAGCTGTTTTCTTTTAAAATTATTGCCTCCATTTACATGTTACTTTTTAAAAAATATTTCAGAAGATCTGTCATAATCCAAACACAGTTCTCCCATATTTGTTTGACAAAACAAACTTGTACATGTTTGACAAACAAATAAATAAATAAAATAAATAAAATCTTGCTTTCAGTTAAGGAGGGTCCTCTCCTGCCCTCCTAGACTACCCAGAGAGATAGTCACTCTAGGAGTGGGGTGCCCAATGTGTTAGTAGAGGTCATTCCTGCTTAACTCTTCTATTGCCCCCTTCCCAAATTCAGAAGAATGAAATATTTTCCATGAGTTAATGTTTTTTATTGGCTTATCTTTTGTTTCTGTTTTAAACATTCAATATTACAACAACCATTTTTTAAAAAATAATTGTTATTAAACATTTTCAACTTTAAAAAACAAAACACAAATTTTCACTCATTACAGCATTTCCATATCGGTATCAATATCATCCATAACATTCATATTTACATAAATTCTATTTCTATGGTTCGCTATCCTATATCATACAGTCATTTGAATTGTAATAATATTTATACGCGTATACGCTATAATCATATTGTCATCAGTATTATATAATTCTTATACAGTAATTTTATTCCTATTCTCTAGCCACGTATACCATTGACTCCAAACTTGAGAGTATTCTGATTCTTCTCTCTCTTTCAACTCCATAGTCAACCTATCCATCTCTGCACACTCAAGTACCTTTCTTATTATCATTGCCTCTGAAGGGATATTAGTCTGTTTCCAATTTTGAGCAAAAACGATTCTGGTTGCAGTTAATATATGTAATATTGTATATTGAAATTTTTTACCCATTTTCCCCTCTAAAATGCCCAATAAAAATAGTTCTGGCTTCAGTTCGATCTTTTGTTCAGTAATTTCTTCCAACCATTCCCTTATTTTACAACCACCATTTGCAACAGAACTCACTGTAGATCTTTATGGGTTTAAATGCTAATCACCATGAGGTAGTTTAAAACGTTCCTTTCACCACAGAAGCACCGCCACTCTTTTCTATAGATTCCATATGTTCATACATCTTCCTATCCCAAGAGCTCCCTTTGGAGGGCAATGGGTGGCTATATAAATTTGATCAATGAATGAATGAATATAACCTGCATGATGAAGGAGTGGCTTGTAGGGCAGGAGAAATTCATTTCACAGGCTGGTGGCCATAATTGAGCTCAGAATTACAGTAGTAAGAAATGCAGGCCATTAAGGGGGTCATCATATGACCAATGCAAGTTTACATTTTAAGCAAATGTGGCACTTCTAAAGCAAATACTTCAGTTGTTATGTGAAACTGTTGCTCTCGAATGGACATTTTTGCCAGAAACTAGAAGTGAATACTGGTTTCTAGCAAATAATAATAATAATAATAATAACATTCTAAATAAATGTGGTCACATGACTGTGGAATGCTGCAAATGGCTGTAAATGTGGGCCAGTTACTAAGCTCCTAAAATGCAAGCAGATGATCATGGGGAATGGACATTGGTATTTTGGAAGTAGGTCTTAAGTATCTTTTTTGGAGTCCATTGTAACTTGGAATGGTTGCTAAGTGACTGGTTGTTAAGCCAGGACTACATAAGACACAAAATCAGACATATTTAAAAGAGGGGAAGTATGTGAAAAGGTGAATGCACCACACAGAGTGAGGAAGCATTTCTTCTCCTTCCTGGGATCCAGAGTTTTGGTGCTCTCTGGGAAGAGGGTTCAAACAGCCCCACCCTCTCCTTATTTGGAGAGCTTGTTTTATAAAAAGGGAACTGAAAGCAACCATGCTTGTGGTTGTGTGAAGAAAGGAGTCAAGCCAGGAAGATAGCAAAGACAGGAGAAACTCCAACCCATAGCATCTCAGCAGAAGCTGCTTTCAAATAGTAAGAGAAGACTGCAATTTTGGAGCTGCAAGACCGGCTGAGAGCGGAGCTGAGAGATAAAGGATGAAACAATCCTGACCAGAGTCTGTCACCAGAAGCAATTCATCCCACTGTGTGCAGCAGCACAGGTGCAGGACTCCACAAACCAGGTCCAGCAATGGAGGACAGTGACAACAGCCCATTCCCAAGTCTAGAGAGTGAAAAGGATTTTCGCATGCAAATCAATTGATACTGGCTACAAGAGTAAGGGAAATGGAAGATTTAAAGAGCTAAGAAATACTAACGATAGGAAAACATACCACAAACTTAGGAATATTGACACAGAACAAGGAGATAGACATTTATGGATTAAACTTGTGGCCATGGAGGGGTCACTGTTTCAGAGCTATTTTTTTACCAGATTGCTCAATGCCTTCAACAATAACAGAGTTTGTAGTGTACTGGAAAAGTTCTTAAAAATTCAGGGAGATACTGAGTGGTGCATTTGCCTTTAAAGTAGCCTATTTGAACTGGCTAGTACAGTCAAACATCAGGATTTGACGACAGGAAATGTTTTATCACATTTTGTACTATATCATATGGATTTTGAACATATTTTTAAGTTAACCCATTTGATTCAAAAATTGTTGCCCTGTGATGTACCATTTTGGTGACACACAAACAGGAGAGTTTTAGTAGTATATTGTGATGGAATATACAGGTAGTCCTCAATGTACGACCACAATTGAGCCTGTTGTTAAGCAAGACATTAAGTGAGTTTTGCCCCATTTTATGATCTTTCTTGTCACAGTTGTTAAGTGAATCACTGCAGTTGATAAGTTAGTAAGCTGGTTAAGTGAGTCTGGCTTCCCTATTGATTTTGCTTGTCAGAAGGTTGCAAAAGGTGATCACATGACCCTAGAACACAACAATGGTCATAAATATGAACCAGTTGCCAAGCATCTGAATTTTGATGATCATGGGGATGCTGCAAAGGTTGCAACTGTGAAAAACAGTCATCAGCAACGTTCCCTCTAACAAGGGAAATCGCTGCGCGGCAGTTTGAAACTGCTGCGCGGCGATTCCCTGTCACGTGCGCGGCCGCGCAGCAACGTTCCCTCTGACATGGGAAATCGCTGCGCGGCAGTTCAAAACTGCTGCGCGGCGATTCCCTGTGACGTGCGCGGCCGCGCGGCCGCGCACCTTAGAGGGAACAGTGGTCATCAGTCACTTTTTTCAGTGCCGTTGTTTTGAATGGTCACTAAATGAACTGTTGTAAGCCGAGGACTACCTATAGTAAAAACAGGGGTGGGTTCTAACTTACCTCGCCACCGGTTCGCTTCCTCCCACGCCGCATGGCGCACGCACTTCGCACACGCGCATGCGCAGTGCAGAAAACCCAGCTTCTGCGCATGCGCAGAAGCAAAAAACAGCTGCGCGTGCGCAGAAGCCAAAAACAAAATGGCGGTGTCTACGGCGCCGCCGAGAGACCCGGTTCGTGGGCGTGGCCAACCGGCGATCGCTCCCAGTTCGGTGAACTGCAGGAAATTCCCACTACCGGTTCTAAAGAACCGGTCCGAACCGGGAGCAACCCACCTCTGAGTAAAAAGGTACATTCCCAGGAGGGAGGGAGTATATTACAAAGGAGAAAGAGGCAGCTCAGTGCAGATTCTTTGTGTGAGAAAAAAGAGGGTGAAGGAAGCTCCTTCCTAATAATTCCTAGACATAGGATTCATCTGGACAGTAGTTTGTTTTAGTTTGACAAGATTCTGCCAATAAGTGTGGAACAATAAAGAAATCTACTTGAAAGATTCATTATATGTCTTTCTTGGGTTTTTTGGGGGGGGGGGGCTAGTATATATAGACAAGACTGAAAAAGTTGCAAACTTATAGTAACAGGAAGACTTTGAAATATATAGGTAGGAAAATGGAACCAAGCATAAAATCAACATTAGGTCTAAATATAAGGAATAAGAATTGATTCTTCTACAATGAAACAGGGTTTTTGTGGAAATAACAAATTCAGTCTTTGTGTCTATGACCTGTATCGGATTAAGAAAAACCCTAACGATCATCAAGTGTCATGCGAAAAAGAGCTGCAGCCAAAGGAAAACATCTCTAGGGCACCCAGGTAGATCAAACCCCAGAATTTTCTTGAGTGCATTATAATCTTGAATCCTGGAAGGTCCTTCTCAGGCAATTCTGTGGAATGACCAGATGACTCTGCATTGGATCTCCTTGGTTTTCATTCCATAGACGAGAGGGCTCAATCCTGGATGTAGCAGAAGGTATAGGTTGGCTAGGACAGTACGGCTATTGGAGTCATTGATCTCCTGAAAGCTGTGCTCCACGGACAATCCAATGACGGGATATAGGAAAGAAAGACAGAAGAGAGATGGTTCCCAGGGCCTTCAAGTGTGTCCCTTGGGATAGACTGAGGGCAGTTTTCTGGATGAAGATCTAAGAAAGAGAAATGAGGAGTGAATCCAGTCGAATGGCAAAAATGATGACCGCCAGTCCATAGATAGCATTAAGTTTAATACTGGCACAAGGCCAGCTTCATGACCTCTTGATGCAGGCAGTAAGAATATGAGAGAATATTTGATTGGCAAAAGGGCAGCCTCTGAATGAAAACTGGCAAGTGGATTACTGCCACCAAGCCTATCTTAGCTATCCTGTGGCCAGTGAGGATAGAAGAATGACTCAGTGAATAGTAATGGCAATGGGGGGGGTGTTTCCAAAGCCATAGTTAACAACATGGCTGGTTGGCTCCGTTCCCAATAAGCTGTGGATGCAGAAACATCCAGAGCAAGGTAATATCAAAGGCAATGCTGGTAGAGTTGAATCCAGTTATGGCCATCATCTTGGGCATAGTAGATAAGGAGAGCATGATGTCAGTGGATGACAGCATGCAGAGGAAAAGATACATAGGTTGGTGGAGGCTTTGCTCAACATTGATAGTATAAATAATTGTACTGTTCCCAAGGGGAATCAGGGCAAACAAGAAACTGAGAAGAAAAGCCAACCAGAAGTGAACTTCCTCTAAACTTGAGAAGCCAATAAAATAAAGGCCTCTAGAGAATACAGGAACGGGTTCCAACACTTTTTACATGCACTACAATGAACAACATAAAAGTGAAAGGGAAGGAAGGGGTATTGGGATTCTTGACAAAGCCTGACTAAGGTAGGCAAACCTTTCATGCTCCAAATGGCCATAAACGTGGCCTGGTTGCCAAATGCTCAAGAATGGTCACATGACCATGGGAGGGCACCTATCAGAACTTCAAATCCAGGTCATAAGTACCACCCAGGTAGATCCATCATAACTTTGAACAGTCACTAAGCATAGTAAGTGAAGGACTACCTGTATGTATCTGACCATTCCCTTGGCAGTGTCTCTTGACCCAGTTTCCCAAAATCATTCTCACATACCATTACAATTATTTAGAAAGCAATTAGGCTGTCAGGGCATCAGGAGATGAACAGTGAGGAAACATTGTCCCACTAGGTGTCACCTTCAGATCAGAGGTGGGTTCCTCCCGGTTTGGACCAGTTCGCCCAAACTGGTAGCAACGTCACGGTGACATCACGTAACTGGTTCTGTCAGTGCCATGGGCGCCGCCATCTTTTTTTTGGATATATTTTTTTTGGAATTTTTTCCAGGTTTTTTTTTTTCTGCGCATGCGCAGAAGCCGAGTTTCTGGCACTGCGCATGCGTCACCATCTTGTTTTCGGCTTTTTTGGGGGGAAGGAATTATTATTTTTTTGGAATTTTGGGGGTGGGAATTTTGGGGGGGGATTTTTTTCGGGGTTTTTTTTTCCTTCTGCGCATGCACAGAAGCCGAGTTTCCGGCACTGCGCATGCGTCACCATCTTGTTTTTGGCTTTTTTGGGGATTTTTTCTTATTTTTCGGCACTGCGCAAAGCACGCACGCACCCACGCACCCACGAGGCGTGGCCACGCAGCATGGGAGGAAGCGAACCGGCAGCGAGGTAAGTTAGAACCCACCCCTGCTTCAGATGTGATATAGCATGAGCAATCTTATAGCATGATTCACTTGAATGAATGTGAATGGGGTGTTTTGAAACATGAATGATTCACTCAGTCAGAAGTCACAGTAAAGACTTTTGTAGGATGGTGCAGAAGGAGAAACGGGTATTTCTTTTATTTTGGCAGGAATTCGATGTTTGGACTACAGGATACAGTTTTTGTTTTGGAAGTTAAGTTAAATATTTGGGGGGGAAACTTACCTGAAGGAATTTGTCAGTGCACATTGCCTATATGTCTTTTTTTGGTCTTTAAGTGTTCGGAACATATCAACCTACACAGAGCATAAGCTCCATATGGCAACTGATGAAAGTAATCAAAGATCTTGGTTGCTTTTCCAGGTGCAAAATCAATGAAATAAAAATAATACCAAGGAACTTAACCACTGAGAAAGAAAATGTTGTGAACAAATGAATGACTGTGAAATAACAAAAGGTCTTGGGAAATATTTAGGAATTCATTTGATAGGATGAAATGCAGACAGATTTCAAAACATTTAAAATAAACTATGGAAAGAAATAAAACAATGCTATTACTAATCTAGGACTAGATCAACTAGTAACAAACAACACTAGACTCAACAATTGCCTCGATCTCATCTTCTGCAACAGTCTACACTCAATTTATGGACTACAAATAAAAGAACCCTTTTCCAACAGTGACCACAGCATGATTGACTTTTGTCTTAATATACGGCCTTATAAAAATCAACATAACAATAGGAAAACCAATTATAACTTTAAAAAAGCCAACTATGATAACATAGACACTGACCTCTAATCTCTTGATTGGCAAATACTATTCTCTGGCTGTAATACTATCGAAGAATACTACAATATATTTTTG
>QLTV01002927.1:2030406-2059536 GCA_003457575.1 Thermophis baileyi | reverse complement strand
CTACTTCAGCTGCAACCCCAACAATACACGAGCACACACTAGATACAAACTTAATGTAAAGCGCTCCAAACTCGACTGCAGAAAATATGACTTCAGCAACAGAGTGATCAATGCCTGGAATTCACTACCTGACTCTGTGGTTTCTTCCCCAAACCCAAAAAACTTTAACCTTAGACTGTCTACTGTCGACCTCACCCCATTCCTAAGAGGTCTGTAAGGGGCGTGCATAAGCGCACCAGCATGCCTACCGTCCCTGTCCTACTGTCCTATTGTCTTCATCTATCTGTATTCACTTTGATTATGTTTATGATTATACCTATACCTGCTATCTTGTACATGTTTGACAAATAAATAAATAAATAAATAAAATAAATAAAAACAAATTAAATGAATAAAATAAACAATACAATATTGCAGATCACAGTTTTTAGTAAATATACTCTAGAGACAGTAAAAGCAAATATTCCATTTACAGTGAAGGTGCAAAGCCAGCTATAGTTTAATCATACAGATGTTTTAGTAGGCAAGAAGGCAGAGTGCTTGAAAAAGAACCAGCCTTAATTTTTGGCTATTCTCTTTATAGCAGGAATTGAATCCTGTTCTTAATTCTGGAACAGACTTTTTGCTTCACCAAGGACACTAAATCACTTTTTATCTCAACTGTTCCATCTGTTACTGGAATAGAATAGCAGCGTTGAGAATCCCAATTTTGAAATTTCTGATTTTCTTTTATAATGCTAGATCTACAATATTATTTCTGCAATTATAGACATTAAATATTTTCAGCGGAACAATTTTTCACTACTGCAGTAATCATCCCATATTTACTAGATTCTTCCTTTTTTGCTTTAAATTGCATGCAGTCTAATAGAATAAAGCACACACTGTAGATAATACAGATAGTTCTCAGTTAGCCACTGCCTCATTTAGTGCTTGTTTGCAGTTATAAAAAAAAAAAAACTTTTGACCAGTCCTCATGTTTACAAACTTCACAAGCCTATAAAGCAAAGAAAAGCTGAAGTAAGATTGTAAACATAGTCGCAATTTCATTTTATTATTTACTTGTAATTTTGAAAGGGTAATAGCACATCTGTCATCACAAAAAGCTAATTGAAAATCCCCAAACTTTTGATCTTGAATCACTTTCTTTACATGCTGGAGATTTTCCAGGACCATCTTCCTAGATCTTGATCAGGACAAATCATTTTTTTAAAAAAATAGTTGCTACAAAAAAGCAGAATGAAACATTCAGTATTTTCTTTCTTCCTTTGGCATGGAGAAGGATGTTCTGTGGGAGGATTGGACTACAGAGTCAGCTCCAAGCAACTCATATTAAGAATTCAATTGTCTGTTCCGTTTTTATTATTTAAGCTAAGGGAAATGGAGTGACAACACTGACAGCTAAAGTTCCTATTAACTCACAGAGCAGATACAACCCAGGCAATTAAAAACTCTAGCCATGCTGTTCGTTTTGTTCATTATCCTTGAGGGGACAACTCTAAAGAGAGAAGAAGTCTGGCCTTTACTTCTATTTCTGCCATTTATTTTTATGTGAATGTGGATTACAAATATTGCCACCAAATTATAATTTTGTCTTTTTACTATTGTGTTTTGTCTACGTTCCTTATTTATCATACTTTTGATGGGAATAGTTCTGGGTAGATAGGATTGGCTTTCCATTTACAAGCATGCAAGATCCACAAAAACATAATGAAAAAAAAAGTAGATGGCACTGTGTATCATAACCACCAGTTCCATGTAGCTATTAAACAGCAGAGGAGAAAGACCTAACTTTGGATTTCTACAAGGGAGTACCCACTAAACCAACCTCTCAACCCCTTAATCACCAACTGTGCATTTAGGAGACAGTAGACCAATATGGCCATTCCTCACAGGCAATCAAAAAGGCTACCATGGACAATGGTATAAAACACCACTAAGACAGCTGTCCCTAACCTTTCCAGCAGTGCAGACCAGCACCGGTGGCAGTGGTTGGGGGAGGGAGATGGATTCATGTGTGTGCCTGCCATTTGCACATATGGAGCTTTGCATGCTTGCACGCTCATCTGCCACTTGTGTGGCCCAGTTCCCAATGGGCCACAGCCCAGTACCATGCAATAAGTATTTTCTTGTCTCTGTCTTAATGCAATAAACAAATATTTGTTAAACAGACAGCATTCGTTTGCCTTAAAGTTTGTACTCCCGCTGAAATAATTTTCTGCCTGTTGGCTACATTGTATTTTATACCAGTAAAAATATACATATTATGTATAGCAAATGTTACACAACTGTGTCAAACTATACAACTACCTGTAACATTCCAATTTTGAGAATTTTTAAATTTTATTCAAATTATAAATGTGTTTTAATTGTTTAATTCTAATTGTATTAAAATTAATTCTGATTTTAAAAGGACAGAATTGCTTCTAGTGAATCTTTTTCTTTGAAAAATCACTGGTCTCTTAAAATACCAGGGGGAAAAATCATTTGAATTAAACCAGAAAATGTGAAGAAGCGATTCAGAACTTACCAGAATTAAGCACCTGAATTTGATTCAAATCTGTCCATATTTCAACACCACTTTAAATGATGGTCTGTGAAAAGCAAAACAAATATTTTGTTCACAGGTCTAGCCTTTTTTATTACTGTAGTGTTTCCTTAAGAAAACATGTTATTGTGAATTTGTATTCAGTAGGCATCCCAGCTAATGGGTTTTAAAGACAACTGCTTTATGCATGTGTTAACAGAGACACTAGACATTCAGGTTTAAAAATATCTGAGGAGGGGAGACTGGTTGAGAATACAAGCAATATGTAAGAGAGGCTTATATTGTAAAGTTAAAAGAAAGAGATTAGGTATAACCAGAATCACATGGGAGCTGCTTGGAGAGGGGGCAGCTTACAGCATGCTGTCAGCACCAAGGACAGAGATATGAGCAGCTTGGTTGATGGTGGCTTATAGAGATCCTCAGAAAGCTGATTGGAAATTTGGGGGTATAAAATCAGATCCAGAGAGATCCCATACTGTAAATACTATCTATAAAATTGTGAAATAGCTTGGAGGCAACATGGATGATGCCTGTTTTCTTACCCTCTTGTTATGCTTCTGGAGGAAGGGTAAAGTTTCACATCTCTGTGACTTATGGTTCCAGAGCCACATGAATCTACCATATTCTCTGCATTCTTTCACAGCATAATCAGACCAAGAAGGGTAAGTCATGGTTTTAGTGTTTTGCATTTTAATGCTAAGTTACTATGTTTTAGTATGCTGCCTATAGACATTTTCAAATGTTAAGAAGCTTGGGACAAAAATATGATTAAAAAATATAAAGCCAATAAGTCTATCTAGAAGGCAGATTTTTTTTTTAAAAAAAATACTCAGTGGATGCACCCATAAAGAATATAGGAATAAGAACAGATTCATTTTTCCCCCTCAATATTCTGCCTTTCTTAATTTAGGAAAACCTTGAGTTTTAAAACAAATGTTTTCATCTTTCTAGAAGTAAATATCTGGAATATTTTTTTTTTTAAAAAAATAGAAAGATGCATGTGTTTTACTTAAATGGTGACAAAGGGACACCGATAATGCTGAGATAGTTTTATCCTGAAACTATATTTTTCAATGCAGTTAAAAAATTGGTTGCCTGTTTGAAAGAATCATATATTGAAAAGTGAATATTTTAAGTAGAAACTTCCTCATTTCAAAGAAGAGCTATGAAAAGGAATGACTAGTGGTGGAAAGAAGTGGATATAAGAATCTGGAGAGGAAATAGGATGGGAATGAAGTAAAAGATAAAATGAGAGTGAAAGATAAAGAAATCAAGTCTGGGGCAATTAGTGAGCTTTTAATTGCAATTTTCAGCTAAAGAGGGTGGGAATCACTCCCTCCCTATTGTCACAATTATTCAAGCAAGAGATTCTAAAAATCATGTAGGTTTTTCATTGTATCTGAAACCAGAAAAAAGTATATATACCTGAAAACATGGTCACAAACAATATCATCCAGTAGTTATTCTTGCAGTAAAGACAGTTTCTTTGAAGTTTAATTAGCCAGACTGATAGTCTGCTATCAGGAAAACCTAAGAGTTAAAAAGTTGAAAATTGTAAATAAAACCTGTAGTTAGGAATTTGATTTGGAGTTCATATAGAATAATGAAGAAAATAATGTTGCTGATATGGTTGTACTGTTTGCAGTTTTTTTGCAGACTGCAGTTTTGATAAGCCATTTTAGATCTGTAAAATCATATACAGATGCCAATAAATCTTAACATTTATTTAATTACCAAATTGTGATTTCAGCAAACTGAAAGGATAATAGATTGTAGCAGTTTCTAGAGATTGCAGTACTGTATATGTAAAATAACTTTGCAGAAGAAATACCGTAATCAGAAGCTTTATGTCTTATGCATCATAATACATGGCAAAATTACCAATGTCCAGATGTTTGAAGGTATTTGTCCAGTTCTGGAAGTTTTTATGTTTGCTTTTGGAGTGCAATGCAGATTGGGTCCTTTAATAATATTAAATGCAGTTATCATTAGAAATAATCCCTGGCTCCATGAAGCTCTTGGACAAAAAGAACAACTCATAATTTTCACTTATAAAAAGGTATGCGGAGACTTAATTTCAAAGCTACAATGATATTGTCACAAAGGACTTTTTAATAGAATAAATTCCTTTTGCCTTTCTTGGTTTCATCTGGCAAAAATCCACCAATTTTGAGAAATTGCTAATGAGATTTTTAGCGATATCCCATGGTCAGCTTGGCTTTCAAGCCTCAAACCTTCATTCTAGAGAATTGCATGTGCACGTATCCTATCTATTCTATGAAATCTGATCCAAAAATTCAATGGAATTTTGCACTAGGTAGAGCAATCCAGTGCTCTGCCAAACCCATCAGCCTGCAAACTCAAAAAACAAGAGTAAAATAGAGAAGAGAATAATGAGGAATATACTTAGGGTAGATCAACTCTTGGCCAAGGTTACTCTTTCCAAATCATGGAAATGAGGAGGAAGCAGAAAGCAAATAGTCTTTTTAATCAAATACTTTTCAGAGAGAGAGGGAGAGGCAGAGGGGGAGAGAGGGAGAGGGGGAGAGGGGGAGAGGGGGAGAGGGAGAGAGAGAGAGAGAGAGAGAGAGAGAGAGAGAGAGAGAGAGAGAGAGAGAGTATGAAGAAAATTGTGTCATAAAATGAGAGAGAGAGAGAGAGAGAGAGAGAGAGAGAGAGAGAGAGAGAGAGAGAGATCAGATTCTGTAATGCCTTCTTCATGTCTTAACAAGATCAACTTTTCCTACTTTCAGAGAAACCAGTCATAGCTTGCAGATGCTAAATTGAAGGAGGTAATCTTACCAATCTCTTCATTATTGCAGCTAAATCGTTAAGAATAGCAACTAAATTCATTTAGAAGATGACCAAAGCTAAATTGAATATTTTCAGAAAATGATTATTAATTGATTGGGAACAAGAGCTTTTGAATGTCCTGCTGTGCACCTCCTGCTGAATGCTGCCTTGAACTTACAGTTCATAGTATATAAAAGATGTCTGATTTCTTTGAAACTTTTAATAACTTTATTGAGATGCTTAGGAATCTGAGGAAGAAAGGAATGATTCCTAGCATGGAATTTGCCTTTTGCAGAGCTTCTGTATTCAGGTAGTCCTTGACTTCCAACTATTCTGTAAGAGCTGAGGTGGCACAGTGATTAGAGTGCAGTACTGCAGGCTACTTCTGCTGACTGCCGGCTGCCAGCAGTTCGGCAGTTCAATTCTCATCGGCTCAAGGTTGACTCAGCCTTCCCTCCTTCTGAGGTCGATAAAATGAGGACCCAGATTGTTGGGAGCAATATGCTGATTCTGTAAAAACCACTTAGCGAGGGCTGTAAAACCCTATGAAGCAGTATATATGTCTAAGTGCTATTGCTATTCATTTAGCGATTATTCGAAGTTACAAAGGCACTGAAAAAAGTGACAACCAGACCTCATCACCTTCATAGCATCCCCACCACAATGATATCATCAAAATTTGGGTGCCTTGCAACCAGCAATTGCAAGCATATTTATGATTGTGCAAAATCACGGGGTCACATGATCACCATTTGCAACCTTTCTAGCCAACTTCCAACAAGCAAAGTCAATGTGGGAAACTGGATTCACTTAAAACAGCAGTGATTTGCTTAAAAATTGGGGATTTCAAAATTGGGTGTTTCAAAGCAGCCTAGGTAAAGGAATGATAGAATTCTTCATGAATGGCCTATCAAGCAGGTAGTAAATTATGCTATGCCTATTCATTGGCTAACCTTGTTAACATGGCTCTCCCAGTCATGAATATTCTAACAAAGGTCACTGAAAAGATGGAAGCTGTTATAATCAGTGGAGGCCGAGCTATCCATGTTTGAACGTTCTGGAATTTAATCTATCATTAAAGACATTATTCTGCTGCTGTAATGTTAGTGCATGTGTGTTAATTCATACAAACTTTTAAATAGATAACTCTGTTTTTCAGATCTCCTTCATCATAATGGGATCCCTAAGCTCTCCAAATTTTATCAGCCATATCATATCATATCAGCCATAAATTGGCAGAATAAATTTAGCAGACTTGGATTACCACAGCCTCATGCCTACTATGTCCTCTTTTCTTTCATCTTGATTTTAGTCATTGTTTTTGGGAATGTCCTAGTCTGCCTAGCAGTTCTGAGGAAATGGAACTTGCAAACTATGACTTAGAAAAGGACATTTCATTGGATTTACAAAAGAATCTGGCTGAGGTTTTAAAATGTAAAAGGGAAAGACAAAAGATAAACCAAGAGAGTGACCTAGATAATTTTTTAGCTTTGAAGAACTCTATATGATGGGACAAAAAAGTAATGAATTGAATCTTATGACAATATTTAAATTAAGACTGTTAGAAGTAAAAGGAAGAAATATAAAGTTGGTTTATTTCATCAAGATTAAAATAAGATATGTTATTACTTCTGGAAATACTTTTATATACATTCTTCTGACACTAGGACTGAAAATATGATCTTTTATGGATTTGTTTATAGATAAGACATGGGATATGGGATGAAGAGATAAATGTTTGTAACCTGAAAGGGGGAGGGTAAAACAATGCTAATTTTTTCAACTTGTGAAGTTTGGAAGTCATTTCTTTATATATTTCTTTTCTCCTTTTTCATTTTTATTTGTCTCTGTCTTCTCTCTCATCTTTCTTTTTATTGTTGCTTTTTCATTTGATTTTCTACTGCTTTCTACTTTTTGTCTTTAAGTTTAGTTTGGATTAGATTTTACTATTATAATCAAAATTTGTAATAAAATTATATATAAGAATTCTGGAGCTGATATATATGAAGGTCATCAGACTGGGAACATCTGTATTTTAGTAAGAATGCCACACTTTTTTTTCCTGAAACATTAATTAAAAGATAACTTAAAGGCTTATATTGCTGATAGGCAACCTAATACAAATGCTGGTAGTTAATTATTCATATCATGTCACAGTAGCTCAAAATAAAAAATTGAAATAGTATAATGCAAATCCAATTATGTTCACACAATGAAATGTGTACCAATATACGAAACTGTTCTGGAAAAGAAATTATCTCTGTAAAATTGCTGAAAAGCCATAAAGTGGATTGACAAAGAGAAAAGGACTTTTGTGAATATAAGTGGGGATATTAACAGAGAATAAGATCTGATTTAAAGGTTGTAATCTATTGTAAACCAGAACATTTTTCATCTCAAGAATTCAAAGCACTGCATTGTTATCAGGTCCTTTCTACCTGCCTCTGAAGAGGGGAGGGGTGTTAAGTTTTTATCATTCAATAATTGGTAAGAGAAGATTATGCTTTAGCTAATCTCTTATTCAAAGGAAGTAACTGAATCTTTTTTTTAAGAGAATTTGGAAAGAATCAGTAAGGAATGCTCAGTAGATGTATTTAGAGGAGCTTGCATAGCTACATCTGCTAGTGTTTTAATATAAAGGATAAAAAGTGACTTTACTTTTTAAAGATCCATTTAATTAGAAGATCTGTGGCTGAACTTCTTATTTGAGCTATCATATTTTCAAGCAAAGCACTGGTGGACATCCAATAAATGAATTTCAAGTTGTCAGACAATTCTATAATCCTATTCCTTTGAAATATGTTATGTCAATGGAGAGTGAACATTTGAAACACTATCCTTTTTCTAGCTTCAGGTTTAGACATAAATGAACCAAAAGAGAATACTGCATATAACCATATGCCAGTGAACTATAGAAACAAAAGATACTTTACAAGATGCTACATTTGAAAGTAAACATTTCCTACAACTGTTCTAGAGAGTGATCTTCACAGAAATTCTCATGTAGAAAAGAACTAGGTTGTTTTGTTACAGTCCAAAACATTGCTTTTTGAAATGACAATACCTAATTTTGTAATATAAGGCTATAGAAAATAATTCTGGATTCAAGTTATGAATATCAGTTTGACCATTGATGTTTTTATCTTGTCTATAAAACATGGCTGAAGATATCTTCAGCTTATTGTCAAGGCTTTCTTTAGATTATACATCTCCAATCCATTAGATTGTATATTTTGCCAAGAGCTGAAGAAGTAGTATCCATGAATAGGACATCTGTGAATGACATATATAAATATGGAGAGGTCTTCTTCGGGAAACATATAAAACAGTTATTTAAACGGTGAACCACATACAATATATCTTGCCTTGATACTAGCACAGCACATAACCCATGTACAATGCAAGATTTATTAATCTAACACCAATTGATGGGCTATAAATGGTGGTTGTTAGGGATTTGGAATTTGACAAAATGATACGTTTTGTGTAAGCAATCTTCAAAATCTTCATTCCTCTTTAAATCTGATCAGATTCATTCATTAGAACAGTAAATGTAGAATTCATGACAGTATAAATGGATGCTGAGTGGGGTCTATGACTATTTGCCACAGCCAACTTGCCGTGGCCAACTCACTATGACCATCTCACCATAGCCAATTTGCCACGGCCAACTCGCCACAGGACAACTTGCTACAGGACAAGAGTTATACTAATATCAAAGAAATGGTGGAATAGAATCATTAAAGAAAGGATGCAAATGGAGGGACAAAATGAAATGTGAATGACAAAAACTAAAACATTTTTTTTATTTTAAATAATTAAATTGAATTGTAAAATTGTCCCACGGCGAGTTGCCCCATGGTGAGTTGGCAATGGCAAGTTGTCCCAGAGTTGGCCATGGTGAGTTGGCCATGAGGAGTTGGCCATGGCGAGTTGGCTGCAGCGAGTTGGCTGCAGCAAGTTGTCCTATTCCATGCTGAGTGTGTCACTTCTTTTAAGTAACAGTATTTTTTTAGAAAAATATAATCCTAACCTTTTTGTAATTTATGTATTGGAATAAAAACATTATCCATAAATATGGAAAAGCTCATACTTGAAAGATGAGAAAAATTGACTAAATTAATATGGCAATGAATTAAGTATTTAGGACTTTAAATGAAAGTGATATCTTGGTTAACTGTGCTACAAATTAATCTATTTTGGGCTCTGATTTGTATTTTTCTAAAAATAGATCACAATAAAAATGGACAGCTATTTGATTGACTTGAGATAATGTATGAAAGTCACTGTTTTTAAAATTATAGTGATACCTTGCTAAGTTCAGGTTTTGGCATCATTCAGTGTGGGAACTCACTCATTATGCATTAGCATTAACCATTAATTAAACCATTACAGTTTGTTCTACAAAACATGGATAAAAATCTTGGTCTTCTGTTTTGGTAAACACAGTCTTAGTACATGATGAAAAAGTCTCCTTACTTTTTAAAAATCTCTCCAGAGGCAGAATGCTGAGGCAGAATACAAGGCTAGATTCAGGGTCTCTGCTTATGCTTCTAGCCTCTGTTTATGCTTCCTCAGATTTGCATACAGCATCCACAGGATCCCAAACCCCAGTTTAAGAGCCCCATCTGATAGGAATGATTTCTTCAACAATGTGAAACACTGCCAAATAAACGATGCTGCTTTTAACATTCTAGTCTTAGTTCTCATTTTGTGAAGGAAACATTCTATTTACTGTTTTAGATTTATAATCCTAAATGACATTATTGCAGTACTAAAATCTCAGTTGGAAACACAGAATGTCATTGGCAGTAATCTCAGTCAAACTGCCTCAGGCAATATAATGAAGAAGAGATGATGGATATTTTTGACAGCAGCTGTTAAGTTTTGTTATGAACTTTATAATTGGTAATTACACCAGAGACACAAATTGTTCAGAATACTTGCATTTTAAATATCAGAGTTACTAGCCCTGTGCTGATGCATTAAAGATCTCTATCGTCAACAACACTCTGTGGGTCAGCTTAATACTGGCCATATGCTAACTGATTGCCAAGAATAGTTATCGAGGTAAGAGCTGAAGCAGATAATATATTTGTGTGAATTGGGAGGTGCTTTTGAAAGAAACATTTCAGATCCAAGGACTGCAGTGGCTGTGATACCGATTGATATCTTACAGAAAAAAATTACCTGGTGGTGTTGTTTTTTTAATTTTTTTAAAAAAAAGCCAAAACTTTGGACATGGGAAATGTATTATCAAAGGTTAAAGCTTATTTTACATGATTTCTTTTAAAATATATATATTAAGCAGAAAGGTGTGCAATTATTCAGCATTATCTTAAATGGCTGCAAGAGCTCACCAAAGAGAGCTATAGAGTCTGCGTTGGCCCCCAAGGCCAGGACTATATATGAATAGAATAGAATAGAATAGAATAGAATAGAATAGAATAGAATAGAATAGAATAGAATAGAATAGAATAGAATAGAATAGAATAGAATAGAATAGAATAGAATAGAATAGAATAGAATAGAAATAACAGAGTTGGAAGGGACCTTGGAGGTCTTCTAGTCCAACCCCCTGCTTAGGCAGGAAACCCTACACCACTTCAGACAAATGGTTATCCAACATCTTCTTAAAAACTTCCAGTGTTGGAGCATTCACAACTTCTGGAGACAAATTGTTCCACTGCTAAATTGTTCTAACTGTCAGGAAATTTCTCCTTAGTTCTAAGTTGCTTCTCTCCTTGATTAGTTTCCACCCATTGCTTCTTGTTCTACCCTCAGGTGCTTTGGAGAATAGTTTGACTCCCTCTTCTTTGTGGCAACCCCTGAGATATTGGAACACTGCTATCATGTCTCCCCTAGTCTGCGTTGGCCCCCAAGGCCAGGACTATATATGATTAGATCTCTGTCCCTTCCTGTTTAACAAAAGAAAGTTTGCTTTTTCTGACTGGGGAAAAATATGTACTGTGCACCACTTTTGCTCTTAGCAACAGCAAAAAGGCAAGCTCTACAGTGAAGTTCTTTTTCTATTGGTGGCACTTGTTAGGCAACAAGAAAGAGACTTTTGTCTCTTTTGGAGATAATTTTCTCCAATAGGAGAAAATTATCCAGGTCATTCTCTTGGTTTATCATTAGTATTTCCCTTTGATTTTAAAACTTTAGGCAATTTCTTTTGCAAATTCAGTGAAACCTCCTTTTCAGAGTCATTCTCTTGGTCTCTCAGTTGTAAATATACTGTTGATACCAGAGGTGAAATTCAGCAGGTTCTGGAGAACCGGTAGCAGAAATTTTGAGTAGTTCGGAGAACCGGCAAATTCCACCTCTGGCTGGCCCCAGAGTGGGGTGGGAATGGAGATTTTGCAGTATCCTTCCCCTGCCACGCCCACCAAGCCACGCCCACAGAACCAGTAGGGAAAATTTTTGAATTTCACCCCTGGTTGATACCATCTCTATCTTGTCAGATAAAATATGTTTTACATCTGTCATTTCTTCAATAACATTTTTGGACATAGTCTATTTGTAGAAGCAGACATCATCACTGACATTGTTGATATTCTAGCTACTAATTTCTGATTCCATTTTTAAAAAGTATTCTTCATAAGTAGCTTTTAATTTTCTTGCCTTTTTGTATATAGAAATCTATAGGGAGAAAAGTTTTGTACAAGAATCCTCCAAATGCTCTTTCATGTTGCTTAGTGCTAAAATGTTCACACCAGTAGTTGTCTGTTGAAAATAAGTGTCTGACACCCACAAATTTACCAGAATATTGTGGATTTTGTCAAGATGTTTCCTTCTCCAGCAGAGGGGATAAACAAATTGATGAACTAAAAATCAGGAATAAAACCAAGGAACAAAACTTAGAAGTGCACAGGCTCAACAATGGCAAAACAAAAACATCTTTGAAGCTACCATATCAACAACACTGCTCAATACAATTTAGAGCAGGGGTCCCCAAACTTGGCAACTTTCAGACTTGTGGACTTCAACTCCCAGAATTCTCCAGCCAGCTATGCTGGCTGGACAATTCTGGGAGTTGAAGTCCACAAGTCTGAAAGTTGCCAAGTTTGAAGACCTCTGATTTAGAGAAAGGAAAGCCACTCAAATGCTAGCTATTGTTCTTGGTAAGCAGAAGGTTTCCACTCTTTTAGAAATGTAATTATTTTATATCACTATAAAAAGGTAAAGTCATGTCCAATTCTAGAGTCTAGTCCAGTCATGTCCAATTCATCTCCATTTCTTACCCAAGGTGGCCAGCGTTGTCAGAAAACACTTCTGTTATCATGTGGCCAGCATGACTATACACCAAGGCACACAGAATGCTGTTACCTTCTCACCAAAGTGGTATCTATTTATCTACTCACATTTGCATGCTTCTGAACTGCTGGGTTAGCAGGACCTACACTACAGCAAGTAACAGGGGTACACCCTGTTATGCAGTGCTCATATCTTGAACCCAGGCTATTAGCTTTCCAGGTGACAAGCTCAGCTTCTTTAAACACTGAGCCATCACGCCCCCCCCCCAATATCAGTATATAGTATATTGCTATAACTGTGGTATGAAATGACATACTGTATTATTCATAGTTTTGTGCTACCAGTATGTCTTTGGGTGAAATATGTAAAGACGTGTATGAATGGTGGTTTGTAAAGGACCCAGTTAAAGCACAAAGTTATAAGACCCAGTTAAAGCAAGAAGAGACTATTTTGGTAGATGTCAGACAATGCAGTGTGTGAAATAAAATAACAGAATCATGACTTCTACAACTCACCAGGAGTAAGCTCCCTTAACAAGGGATGGTTCTTACAACCAAGAGGTAGTTCTAAAAGAAAATATGGTTCCCATACATAAGGTGTTAACCCTGAAGATGACATATGTGTAGCTATTTTTTATTGTCTATTCTTTTCTTAGCTTTTAGGTTTGCTAGTAAAGGAATTTAGTATTACTTCAGGCTTGCCACTCTCTGTTGAGAGGGGGGTTATAGAGATAAAGGGGGAATGTTATGTCTAGGTGGCATTCCTTCCCATGGGAACAGAGAAGATGCCTGCAGCTGGAGGAAGGTGGAGTTTGGAGTCACCAGACTGATGGCCTGAGAATTAATTGGAGATTGTGACTCAAGGGGGATGTTTCTGTCTTTTGCTTTTTATTGGGTGTAATTCCGGATCTGGGTCAGAGTCAGAATTGCACCAAGTCCTTGCCAAAATTATACGTTCCCAATACACTGCGAATCCAAGTCCTGTGAAAGAGCCATGATTCTAAACAAGGGGGGCTATTTAAAGACATTGGATTTAACCAGGAGACAGTTCTGGTGGCCCAAGATGAAAAAAAGACATTTCATAGTCTTCAATGTAAAAAGCTATGCTACCTGTGCTACAATGAAGACAAGACCTGGGAAGCCCCCAGAACTTCTCCTGCCGGTGGCAGAACCATCCCAACCTTGGAAAGAGATAGGGATGGACTTCATAGTAGAAGTAAAATATCATGTACTCATAACCATGCTTATACTTTGTTTATACTTTGTTTATATTTTGTCTGTAATTATATATACGCTTGACAAATAAAATAAATAAATAAATAAATAAAATAAAACTTCTGGAGAGTGGTGGGCAGGGGTGGGCTTCAAAATTTTTAGCAAGGGGTTCTCTGCCCGGTTGCTGGGTGGGCGTGGCCATGGTGGGCGTGGCCTAGTTGGCCTGCTGCAGCACGGTGGGGGAGGGGCGTTTTTGTCCTCCCCGGGCTCCGGAGGCTTTCCTTGAGCCTCCGGGAGGGCGAAAACATTTCCGGCCTTCCCAAACTTCCGGTAGGCCCATTTTTCGCCCTCCCCGAGCCTCTGCGCACACCCTGCACTTACCTGCATCCAAAACGGGCCGCGTGGGGACTCCTGGGAGGGGTGGGGTGGGCGGGGCCAGTCAGGAGTGGGATTTAGGGGTTCTCCGAACTGCACAGAATCTTAGCTAGAGATTCTCCCGAACCCCTGCGAACCCCCAGCAGCCCACCCCTGGTGGTGGGAACACAATCATTTGGATCAAGATCAACTTATTTGCCAAACAAGCCCATTTCATAGCGTGCAATGGTCTCCCCTCAGCGAAGAAATTATCCAGACTGTTTATTAAACACATCTACTGATTACATGGGGTTCTTCACAGGATTATATCTGGCAGGGGGGTCCAATTCAGGGGGGAATTTATAAAGGCAATTGGGTCATCCCAGGGGTTAAGTTCTGGGTTCCATCTGAGCATGAATGGGGTGGCGGAATGCACCAATGCAATGATTGGCCAATATTTGAGATGCTATGTAAATTACCAACAGTCAAATTGGGCATATTTGTTACCATTCGCTGAAGTAGCTTACAACAATGCAGTGCACAGTTTAACTCCATTTTGAATTAGCACTGGGATGGAATTTGTCCCTATGCTAGAGTTACCTAGAGAACCCCCCTCATCCATGTCAGTAAATGAATGGATGGATTCTTTGAAAGATTTGTGGGAAAACACCAAGCGCGCTTTAGTGGAAGCCGCGAAAATTTATAAAACGCAAGCTGACAAACATCGCTCCCAGCAACCACAATTTAAAGTAGGGGATAAAGTTTACTTGTCTACCAAATATTTGAAATTGCAGTGGCCTTCTAGGAAGTTAGGACCAAAGTTTTTAGATCCTTTTGAAATAATTAAGATAATTAACCCGGTAACAGTGAAACTTAAACTCCCTCGACTGTTAGGGGAAGTGCATCCGGTTTTCCACAGCAGCTTGTTAAAGCTGGCTGTCAGTTCCTCTATCAGGCCAGTAGATCGGGCTCCACCGAAACCTTTACTAATTGCTGGTCATGAACATTACGAGGTTAAATGAATTTTAGATTCCAGAATCTATAGGGGTCAATTACAGCATTTAATACATTGGAAAGGATACCCTATTTCAGAAGCAACATGGGTAAAAAGCTGGAAGGTAAATGCTGACATTTCATATCATATCAAAGGTTGATAAAAAGTTTTCATGAGAGGAATCCTCATAAGCCAAAGGGGGTTCCTGGAGGTGGCAGGGAAGGTTAGAATTTAACTAATCTATTATGGTTATTTCTTTGCAGGAAGTTCTTTTCGCTTGAAGGGGGGCAGCCTGTGGACTCTGAAGATGACATATGTGTAGCCATTTTTTATTGTCTATCCTTTTCCTAGCTTTTAGGTTTGCTAGTAAAGGAATTTAGTATTACTTCAGGCTCGCCACTCTCTAACTGTTGAGAGGGGGGTTATAGAGATAAAGGGGAATGTTATGTCTAGGTGGCATTCCTTCCCGTGGGAAGAGAGAAGATGCCTGCAGCTGGAGGAAGGTGGAGTTTGGAGTCACCGGACTGATGGCCTGAGAAGGTGGAGTCTGGAGTCACCGGACTGATGGACTGAGAATTGATTGGAGTTTGTGACTCAGGGGGGACGTTTCTGTCTTTTGCTTTTTATTGGGTGTAATTCCGGATCCGGGTCAGAGTCAGAATTGCACCAAGTCCTTGCCAATTTGATATGTTCCTAATAAATAGACTCTAATGGAAAATGGATGCCTTGGATTTTATTTCATGGGACATATTACTTGGAAGCTTGACATAAGGATGATGCAATGGAATTTAGTGGGGAAAGTTCACATGTTGCATGAGAAGACCAAGCTGGAACTGGCAAAACCATGTCAGAAGTTGTAAACATCAATGGTATCAAGCTTGGTCTTGGTTTCACATGGCAGAAGCCTTTTATATACAACTCTGCAAGAGTGGAATCTTTATTGTAGACAAGAATAAAGATTTTAAGCCTGATACTAAATTATTTACAGCAGAAAACAATTAAGAACCTTAATATATCAATTTAAGCTCTCAGAGTCTTTTTCCTGACTTTCTGATTAATAGAGTTCACCTGAATGGTTGAGATCAGAGGTGGGTTTCAGCAGGTTCTGACCAGTTCTGGAAAACTGGTAGCGGAAATTTTGAGTAGTTCGGAGAACCGGTAAATACCACCTCTGACTGGCCCCACCCCCATCTATTCTCTGCCTCCCGAGTCCCAGCTGATCGGGAGGAAATGGGGATTTTGCAGTATCCTTCCCCTGGAGTGGGGTGGGAATGGAGATTTTGCAGTATCCTTCCCCTGGAGTGGGGTGGGAATGGAGATTTTACAGTATCCTTCCCCTGCCACGTCCACCACGCCACGCCACGCCCACCACACCACACCACGCTACGCCCGCCACGCCACGCCCACAGAACCGGTAGTATATTTTTGAAATTTTGAATTTCAAAATTTTGAAACCCACCACTGGTTGAGATATATATTTTTTTATTGTCATTTTGCCAGCTTCGGCCTTTACAGAACTGAAGTACCTCAGAGCTATCATGTAGAACTGTGCCTTATATGAGATGTCCTGAAGTTGAGCGATGTCTACATTCAATAAATAACAAACTTGAGGACCTCTTTATAATCCTCCATGTGACATTAGTAGATGGTATCTGAATGCTTTAAAAAATTTAAAATCACCCAAAACTCACAAGATATTCAAGGTTTGTGTAAGCTCTGTTTCCATATGAAATCTCCTAAGATTTGACTGTATGACTATATGACTAAATTATTAATAGTCAAAATAATTTCACTATTATTTTTCATGTTTAAACATTTTTAAATTTAAATGTGTACATTGTTTTAAATAAGAACTTTTTAAAATATGCAATATTTTGATTATATTTTTAAAAATTATATTTTGGCACCCATAAGATGGCGTGAAATTGTACAATAGCGCCATTTTCAGAAAAGGTCACTAAGGCTTATTTTAAGGAAAAGTAGATATAGCAGTTTATGAAGCCAAAGAACGAGGTACTTTATACTGTTTTGGATCAAGTTTTTCCCCCATTTTGTTTCCAATCATAGAGAAAAAATAACCGCACGTGTTTTTTCAATTTAGACTACCAAGAAATTTGAAGTACCTTGCTTCAAAGGGGAATAAATTAATAACAAGACTCATATTTAAATAGCTTTTTCCATTATCTTTTAAAAGTTAAAATTATATTTAGTTTCATTATTGCTAGCTTCCACATGTGCTTTGCTTTTAATAAGACATGTGAAAAGACAATCAAGGATCTCCAAGTATTTTCTAGAGTAATGTGCAGTTACCTTAAAAATAGACAGAATTAGTTTGACCTTGTTCACTTATCTTCAGAGTGGCAGCTTGCCTTTAGATGAGTGCCTTTAGATTTGTGTGAATGAAGATTTATATCCACAATTAAACACTACTGAGCAAAAGTGTGTTGCTTTCTCATTTTCTTTTACATCCTAGGGACTTTTATAGTCTGCTGGCTGCCTTTCTTCATGACACACATTTTGAATATTCACTGTCAAGCCTGCCATGTCTCCCCAGAACTCTACAGTGTTACCACTTGGCTTGGTTACATCAATAGTGCCTTCAACCCTATCATCATCTAAAACCACCTTCAACAATGAGTTCTGTAAAGCTTTCCTTAAGACTCTGTACTGCTGAAAACTTGTGGAGTGCCTCAGCTTTGTATGCCTTGCAGAAACAGTGAAGGAAGGTATAGCTGAGATTGATTAATGTACATCAGGATGAATTTTCTCTGTTATTGGTGAATTTTGGACTAATTTTTCTATGGCTTTTCTCTATCATTTAATGTGGGAAATATTTTTGTAATAGTGGGATTCATGAATTTCGTGATATATGGTAGAGAAAAGTCCTCTAAATTGCACTACCGCAGTATTTGGTATTGTAATATATTTTCATTAGTTACAGAGTTCAAGGGACACAATTTGATGAGCACAGCCGGTGCCCTGGAATTTGCATCCCTGGCAAACACACATTCTGATATTGTTTTAATGAATCCAATATGCAATATTATTATGATTGCTTGTTGAGCACTTTAATAGAATTACACTTTAAGATATCTCCTAGCATAAATATTTAGGTGTGATTTGCCACTTAAAATGGGAAGACCTTCGGTACTCTTCACTTTCTTCACTTTTTCTTCTGCATGCATATTCCATAAACATCTTCAGTACCATCATTGGCTCCCTATAGACATCGGTCTAAAGATCCTGTGAGAGCACACTCTATAACCACCTTATAATGTATCATTGTGAGGACATTTTCATAGGGACACATATAGAACAATTGGTCAAACAAACAGGTTACTGTAAAGACTATTTTTCCTGAAGCACATATCTGTTCATGTTAATAAATCCACTTGTCCAATCAAATTAGCTACTTCTTTTCATAAAAAGAAGCCATTGTAATTACTTGTAATATACTGTATGTCAGTTTCCGGAAAACTACAAAGAACAACGAACTTGACCACAATGAAATGCTGTGATAGTTCTTCTATTCTCTGGCCTCCGGCACTACTCACGATCACAATTGCATACACAAAATGAAATCTTGTCAGCAAAACATTTAGGCTACCCACCACCATTTTAAATGCACCGCACGCCCCACCCTGCAGCTCCACCCCACCACCGTCACTAATCACAAGCCACGATTAACAGCCGCTCATTACAGGTTACAATTACTAGTTACATTCAATAGCTTAGTTGCCTCCTGCTCATTACAAGCCACTAATCACTAGTTACAGTCAATAAATCAGTTGCCTCCGTGTGTTTCGGCCACTAATCACTAGTTACAGTCAATAAATCAGTTGCCTCCTGTGTGTTTCGCATGCCTCTGACCCTGGCCATCAATCAACTGGGCGATAGTAGCTTTCGCATGCCTCTGACCCTGGCCATCAATCAACTGGGCGATAGTAGCTTTCGCATGCCTCTGACGCTGGCCATCAATCAACTGGGCGACAGCTGGCTTCCTGCTTCGCGTTATGCCGACAACCAGTAAGTACTTGCTAACATCGCACCGGTCAGGGCACACTTTGGCAGAATATCTTTGCCACGGCATGGACAGGGTGGAGTTCCAGGTTGGCTGCTGCATTTCCCCCCCCACCCGAATAACAGCCCCAACGGTCGGAGCTGACAATATATTTACTAGGTCAAAAAATTGAATTCAAACAGTACAATATGGTTTGGATTATGGGTACATAGGACTTATCAAAACAACTTGAAACCAAATGTACCTTCTCCAAGGATTGAAGGTCAGTTGTAGAAGAAAACTCCATGAGCCCAGGAAATGAGGCATTTGGTCAATATGTCCCAAACAGTCGCTTCATATATTGCCTATTGTTACTGACTTGACAGCTACAGTGATTCACTTAACAACCTTTAGTAAACTGTGGTAAAAAAGGTCATAAAATGGGGCAAAATTCACTTAATAAATCTCTCACTTAGCAACAGAAATTTTGGGCTCAATTGTGGTAGTAAGTCAAGGACTACCTGTACTTCAAAATCTTAAGGTATTCTACGCTCTTGTATGAAAATAGTAACATGCTAGCAAATAGGAACTAAGGAAGAAGAGGTTTGAGGATGACTGACTTATTCATTGAAACATCTCTTTGATTTGTAGCTGTACATTGAAAAAATACATTTTTTCATCTGACTTCAACTCATACATAAGTCAGATGAAACAAGGTCTATATACTAATATCCATCAATGGTGCCCTCCTGGAATTCTGAAAAGCCCTTAAAACCTGCCTTTGGCCCTAGGACTGGAATTAATGTATTTATGGTGAAGCTATCATGTTTCGTTTTAATGGTTGGGCTGTCTTGTTTCATTTTATGTTTTTTATTAACAACAACATTTGTTTTAATTTACTATTATATTTTGTAAGCCGCTCAGAGTCCAATGAGGTGGGCAGCTATAATAAATCTAATAAAAGAAAAAAGAAAACAAAAATAATACCAATATTATTGTTGTGATCCCAAAACATCTGGAGCACCACTTGAACACTTAGACATTGACAAAATCAATCAACTACAAAAGGCAGCTTTACTTGGAACAACTTACATTCTGAAATGGAACACCAACAAATAACAACTCTCTATCCAGGGTCCTTGGGAAGAACTCAAGGTGGGGAAAAAAATCCAAATCCAGTCTAGACATCTGGCTGACTGTGCAACCAACTATAACAACTCTTTTAAAGATGAACTTTACTAGAAAATAAATCAAACCAATGTCAGTGATGTTTCTAGATAATTTATTTACAGTACAATCCTACGTTACAATTTTAAATCCATTTAGGCTCCAAAGATTCCTTGGATGCTTCGGTAGAACTACAGTGCACATTCCATCAGTTGTGATGATTGTAAACACAGCAATGTTTGTTATTCAAATATAAAAGCTTCGGAATATAATAGTATGTTCAATTACATATAGTAGTGCCATTCCTCTGACAACCTTGACTAAAAATTGACTATATAACTTTCAAATTTTATGTGGGGAGGCAGCAGTGGCAAAAGCTCCACCATGCCTCAGATATCTTCTCTTTTGTCCCCAGACTACCGTACTTGCTCCATAACTTGGTATTTTTTAAATAATTATTTTAATTTAAAAATAAATATTTATTAGAAGTTGGCACATTGCAATTTGCGAATCTCCAGCTGTATGTATATTAATGGGAATGTCTTTAGCCTCCATATATTCTCATAGTATCACACGTTCTCAATAGTTGGAATATTTCCCCAGCTCCCTCAAGTGCTGGCTACTCTGCAGTGTTACTAGTGTTATTTTGTGCCTATCATTTAATACCATTGTTTAGGGCTTGGATTCTGAAGAATTGGAATTGATTGTAAATATGCAGTTCATTGTGGCAGACTATAAAATATCTATTAGATCAAATTTGCATCAGTGCAGTATTTTTATTAGTAGTAGTTTATATTAGTCCTAAGTGGCTTTTCCAGGAAGAATAGTAGCTCGTTTTGCTCACTATCCTCCCTGAAGTAATTCCAGAAGTTGTACAATATTCATGTGGCTTGATGATTAAGGGACTATTGCAGGGATGGGTTCTAACTTACCTCGCTGTCGGTTCGCTTCCTCCCGCGCCGCGTGGACACGCCACGTGGGCACGCCGCGTGGGCGGGCGTGCGCTTTGCGTGCATGCGCAGTGCAAAATTTTTTTAAAAAACCCCAGAAAATAAAAAAACAAGATGGCGACGCATGCGCAGTGCCGGAAACTCGGCTTTTGCACATGCGCAGAAGAAAAAAAATTCAAAAAAAATTCAAAAAAAATTCAAAAAAAATATGGTGGCGCCCATGGACCGGCACCGACCGAACCGGATCCGTGATGTCATCGTGATGTCACCAGTGGGTCGCTACCGGTTCGGGAGAACCGGTTCGAACCAGGAGGAACCCACCTCTGGACTATTGTTCAGAACTTATATTAAGGTGTAACTATTACCTACTTTTCCTAAAATTGTTTATACACCTGTTATCTGAACCTGTTAGCTTCTGAATAGCCTCAGCCATGTAGCATTTCTCACAGAAAGGATTCTCATTATTTTATAACATTTGGGTGGAAAGGTAACCCTAATCCTTTCTTTTTGTTTTGTTTTGTTATGTTAACAAAGATCACTCTGGAAATCATATACATGGAGACAGGCACTATAAAAATATCAGCAGTGAAATCAGTAAAAAAAATGTATATATTACTTATTGTACAAATTAACAACTACATTAATTTTATTATTTTCCAAAATATGATTTTCCAAAGCTTAGTCAAGCTCAGAAATGAGAGCTAGGTGTCATTTTAGATATACTATGTCATTTCACATGAAAGCTGTGATTGGGGATGTTGTGTCTTTTCTACTGAGTAGGTTTTTCTGTGGTTGCATTGCTGAAATTTCCAGAACTCCAATGCTGTATCTGTCCTCTCTTGGAGCCTGGAGGGTGTTGAGGTCTGAGTGAGGAGCAACAAGTTAAAATTGAGCCCTGGCAAGATAGAATAGCATTAGATGCAGGGCTCCTTGGTTCTTGGGGAATTGCCATCTTGTGGATTGGACAGCACTACCCCAGACACCTGGTGCATAACCTGGGGGTTCTCCTGGACTTACAACTACTGGTGACAGTAATGGTCAGGAGAGCCTTTGCACAACTGTGTGTTCTGTGCAGTTACGTCCATTCATCACCAGGCCCTTCTCAAAGTCACTTGTGCCCTGGTCACCTCTCCTTTGGACTATTGCAATGCGCTCTACATGGAACTACCTTTGAAGAGTACCTGGTAGTTTTAGTTTACTCAAAACACAGTGGCCCACACAATTTTGTGCAAGTGAAATCTGTGCACCTGTCACCTTTTACAGGAGCTGCATTGATTGCCGATTTGCTTATGAGTGTAATTTAAAGCCCGACATGGTTGAAACCAAGTTATTTAAAGGACCACCTCTCCCCAGTTACCTCTATCTGACCCACCATCTATAGCAGGGGTGTCAAACTCAAGGCCTGTGGGCTGCATCCGGCTTGCAGGGTGCTTAAATCTGGCCCGCAGGGCCGCCCTGGAAACAGCGAAGGACTGGCCCACAGTGCCTCTGCCAGCGAAAAGGAGCTTGGGGGGCCGTGCGTGACCCCCCAGCTCCAATTTCGCTGGCATAGGGCTGCAGGCCGTCACGGCTGAAAACGGAGCTCGGAAGCCTGTTTTCACTGGCAGAGCACTCGGGCCACCACAGGCACCCCCGACATGAGTAACGTCAAGCTGGCCATGCCCACCCTGGCCCCCGCGAGGTCAAACACAACCCTGATGCGGCTCTTAATGAAATCAAGTTTGACACCCCTGATCTATAGAGTTTCATCTATTAAGGAAATACATTTGGTGGTACTTCTCTGCAGTGACCATCCTTAACTGAAGGGAGAATGTTCCAGAGGGTAGGGACTACAGCAGGAAAAGTATGTTTCCTAGTCCCTGCCAGCCAACATTTCTTGGCTGACAGGACCTTTAGCATGCCCAACCTATCAGACAAATTTGGACAGGTAGAAATCACTGCAAGAAGATGGTTTTAAGTAATCTGGTCCCAAGCCTGAAGAGCTTTAAAGGTAACAAACAGAATCTTGAATTGCATCTGGAAACACAGGCAACCAATGAAGCTCACACTGTAATGGTGTTACATTTTTGAATACCCAATCAAAACATGAGATAAGGTAAGTCCATTAAGATTTGTTCTTGACAAATTCATATTGACTTCTAATAATTACTGTGTTGTTTTCAGTAATGCTTAAACTTCAGCTCTTTCTTAAGCCCATTAGATTTGGCTCTTACAAGAGAGAGGACGACAGTCTATCTCTCCAGTCTTCATATTGGCTTTTTGCAGGATCATCTTGCCTGGTCTTCCCACTCTCACAGTTTTTCTTTATTTTATGAGTTCCCTCCCTTTCTCTCCCTCATGCCTTACTGCATTTCCCAGATATAATACAAAAATTTAAGGGTCTTATTAAAATTCCCCATGCAGTATAAATTTAATAATATAAAAACTTTTGACATTCAAATATAGTATAAAAAATCCAGTAGAAAATAAAATTGAACCAAATAATCTAAAGAAACCTGAAATACATTATTTGCTGTATTTGCTTTTACTATCAAAGCCTTATGCATCCCCCTCCCAAAACATTATCGTAAAAGGATATTGTTGAAAGAGTGCAATCGATACCCTTGAGATAAAACAGCTATCTTTTGATATTATTAAAATCAGGTTCTCTAACAAGCAACTTACAACATATGAAAAAACCTATCTAACAAGAACACAGAGGACTTTAAGGAATGCATTATTTTAAAACGTTTCCACAATCAGAAGTGTCCAAGTGAGACATAATTCATAACAGGAACTATTTTTCCTATGATTTTTAGCTACTGTATGTCACCTCTTCCTGATATATTTAAAAATAATAATAATAAATTAATAGACAATAGTAGTACACCTGTATCTCAAATAGATGTGGAGTTGTTTTCCCATTGTCCCGATTAGTTGATGTTCTTTTCTTCTCATTGCAGTTCAAATGTCCATAAGTTAATATCATTAATACAATTCAGAAAAGTATGTGAATTCTTCTAGAGAAAATCCTTATTTTTATCTTTTTCAAAGATTAATACTTCTGAAAAAAAATCTCAATCTTTCCTAAAATTATAAGGACTTAGAAAGTTATACTCAGATATGAGATGGCAGGCAAAATATGGATTTTCTTTTATCATGGGTGTCTACCCTCATGGTATGACAGCTCTTCTCCATAATCTTGATCCAGAAGGGGAAGTCAGGTTGGGGAATCTGCTTTTTACATATCTGACCTCAGAGGGCTTGCCTGCTGATAAGCTTGCTTAACTGATCCAACTTATCTTCTTTCAAAGCATTTCGGATAGAAGAAAAGAAGCTAAAGTAATGCTGAAAATTATGCATCATAAGAAGCACATAAGCCAGCAGCTCTTTGGTCATGACGAGGTGATGAATATAGGCACGACTGTGGTTTTGACAGCAATAGCATGAGCATCCATTTACTAAAGGATTAAAATCATCCTGGTACCTAAAAGAGAAAAGCACATTCATGGATAAGAAGTAAATCATCCATGCAGCTAAGGCTACACTTTGGGTCCAGTGTGGTAACTCTAAAAACTAACTATAAGCTAATTGTTGAACACAGCATGAACACTTAATGATCACTGATATTATCATCATTATATGCCATTATCTGTATACATGGTACTTCACAAAAATGTTAGAACAGGTCATCAGTTTAAGGAGCTTACAATCTAGAGACGTGCTAACATATTTTGCTGTAATACTGTGGTTCAAATTAACAACTGATATTAGATCAGTTGACAAAGGACTTATCAGTCAAGAGAACCCCAACCAGAATGTTATGGAATTTAAAAACATGTGCTGTCACGATCCTCACAATGAAAGATTTTAGCACATTCTTTTCGGTATGAATTATTATTGTTCTCTGTACTTTACTACTTTTATTCAGACTTTTTTTTATAATGATTATATTATTCTTATATTATATTATATAGTATTTCCCAGTGGTCCAACCTGCATAGAAAAAAGTATGAAAAGGAATGTTTAATATGGGGAACTGCCTCTACAAGTTTGGCATGTTGGGCTTTTTTTTTAGAACTTTTTTTAATACATGACATGATTACAGCAGGACCAAGGTAGTGGGAGACAAGTAACAAGACAGAACCAGCAACTATGACCCTGTTGTCGTCTAAATAATATCACTCATGTGGAGAAAAAACACTCTGAGAGAGCTCTATTATATTTTTAACATTATAAGAGATCCATGTAACCAGACTGTTAAGCACATAGTTGCAAAAACAACATGATGAAGATATCTAGGAGTCCTATTAACCTCATAAAATTATACGGCTCAACACATCATATAATAGGACAGTTAAGATTTCATGAATGGTCCTAACTATAAGATCATCCCCTGAGAATGTCTAAAGCACAGCACCAAATCCCAAGCCATGAAAAATGTTTTTTTTTAATGGCTGTGATCTAATTTTTCCTTGGCTCAAACATACCTAGTTTTAAAAGCATCAACAATATTTAGTAGCAAATAGGAGACAGAATACTTATTTAATAGCAACTAGGAATGAATTGACATTCTGCAAAATTATTGATTAGCCATGACTTGACTCAGGACACAGTAAATTCATCTGCAAAATGACTTAACAGTTTCTTTAAATTCAATGGGACTTGTTTTCAGATAAGTAAGTATAGCATAAAAAAGGACCCTTTTGATGACAAGGGTTTCCATGTGATGTGTCAGGTCATGCAAAATTTGAAGAGAATTGAGAATTGAGAATTTTTCTCTTCAAATGCTAAGCATCTGTTAGGGCTAAAACTTCATTTTTTGAGTGAAATTGGTAAGCAACCACAATATTAATTTTCAGCAACTGTGGTCAGAAGTAGTTCTCAAGATGGCAAAAAAAAAAAAAAAGGTGGGAATGGGGAATATTATGAAATTTTTATAGTATTGTTATAAATAAATAGTATTTTATTAATATTTCATAATGTTTATGAAATTACGCCTACAATGTTCAGGAGAACTTATTTCCCAATTAATGCAAAGACCACTATAATATTACTCGGGACCCACACATAGGAAAAACTGGAATTTTAAGTAAACAAAAACCAACATACTTTATTTCTTTCAGATGTATTTCAAATGAAGTCATTTCTTGAGCTTCACTGCATGTTTCATCTTTTGTTTTTTCATCATCTTTCCTCACCTCTGTTTTTCCATCTTCTTTTATATCTGCAATAAAGGAGAAGTTCATACTTAAAGGCTATGGCACTATTTAAAATGTTTAACTAGTTGTCACAATCAAATAGTTTTGATACTTACAAGGCAGTAAAATAGGGGAAAGGGAGGAAATCTAATGTTAAAAGCTTAAAATGTAAATGCCTACATTTGTCATTGTTTTGTAACTACCCACCCTCTCAAAATAAGCAATACAACATTCTAACCAAATTTTATTAAATGCAATGTGACGTTGTACTTGTTTTCAATTAAAACAGATTCATGTTCTATCAATTTACTCTTACATTTTAATCAGAAAGTTGAAGTTGAGCCATCAAGGCAGTGATATAATCTTAAAAAGGAAAGCTTCTTATTTTCCAACTGTAAATGTCTATCAGGATGAATCTTTCATAATCATGATCGGGAGAAAAGATATAAAATACATAGAAATCCTATTCATTTTTTGAATATTCTACAACTAGATTATGAGTTTGTATATACTTTAATAAATGCACAAAGACTTGACAGCTTGTCTTATAATGGTGGGCAAAATAATAGATCATTTAAGATTTGCACTTTACTGTAGAATCTGTATGACTTATTAAATTGTGAGAAGCTTCTAAAAAAGGTGATAAAAGATATAAAAGATCTGAGCTGTCAAGGCATGAAAATCCACAGCCATTAAGATCTCCAGTGCTTTTTTTTAATCCTCACATTTACTCTATTTGTGAATGACAGCAACTTCACTGTTTTGGAAAATATTTACATTTTTAAAAAGTACAGTCCTTGAATTTTCTTTATCAACCTATGTATTTCAGGTTTGAAGGCCAAAGAACAAAACAACAAATTGTGCACATATGACTCTGATTAACATATAAGTTTGTTTGTTTCTTTGTTTGTTTAAGAAAAAGCATCAGCAGCACAAAGTCAAAAAGAAAAAGTCCTTAAAAAGTATCTTGGTTTCTTCAACCATATGGGGTTGAAATGAAATTGCTAATTGCTGATGTTAATCATCAGCAAAACCTTGTTTTAATAAATGAATGGGGGGAAGAGATCCCATTATTCATAAAAAGATATCAAATATGAAGTCATTGGGGTGATTTACATCATTTCCAAAATCTCTTTACCAAAATTATGGAAATTAGATCACATGCATCTACTTATATCATTTATGCAATGAAATTATTACAGTAACTGGGTAAACTGTTGTAGAACTTTAGTTCACTGAATGTATAATCTGCTGTTCTGAGATCTGCTAAACTGAGGTTTTACTATAAATCAGTGGTTCCCAAACTTTTTCAGTCCACCACCCCCTTGGTGCTACAAATCCATCCTCAGTGCCCCCCACCCCCACCCCTTCAGGTGGGCGTGGCTTGGTGGTCAGGTGACCGGTGGGCGTGGCCAACTTGTAAAATGTGGTGAAACTCACTTAACAACGCTCTTGCTTAGCAACCAAAATTTTGGGCTCAATTGTGGTCATAAGTCCTCTTTCTTTCTTTCTTTCTTTCTTTCTTTCTTTCTTTTTCTGTCTGTCTTCCTTCCTTCCTACCATGTTTCTTTCTTTCTTTCTGTCTGTCTTTCTTCCTTCTTACCATCTTTCTTTCTTTCTGTCTTTCTGTCTTTCTTCCTTCCTAACATCTCTTTCTTTCTTTCTTTCTTTCTTTCTTTCTTTCTTTCTTTCTTTCTTTCTTTCTTTCTTTCTTTTTCTTTGTTTCTTTCTTTCTCTTTCTTTCTTTCCTTTCTTTCTCTTTCTCCTTCCTTCCTTCCTTCCTTCCTTCCTTCCTTCCTTCCTTCCTTCCTTCCTTCCTGCCTACCATCTTTCTTTCTTTCCTTTCTTTCCTTTCTTTCTGTCTGTCTTTCTTCCTTCCTAACATCTTTCTTTCTTTCACGGCGGGAGAGCTGGCGCTAGGCTTACCTTCCTGGCGAGGCTCGGAGACCGCCCGGCATGCCCATCTGCCAGCTCTCCACTTTCTGCCTGCCCCATAAAGGCCCCCGTCAGCCCGGAGCCCGGCAGACCCTGAGTCCAGCGGAGCTCCATAGGTGCGTGCCCCAACGCGCCCCAAAGGTCCTGGAGCCAAAGCCGGGAAGGCGAGAGGGGCGGCAGCGGCAGCAACCACGCTCCGGCAGCGTCACATCCCGTGTCATGTGCCGTCCGGGAGTGCGGTCGCCGGGCTGGCGGGGGACTTCCTCGCCCGGAGACCGCGCTCCCGGACGGCACATGACAGGGGACGCGACGCTGCCGGAGTGCGGTTGCTGCCACCATCGCCCCGCTCGCCTTCCCGGCTTCGGCTCCAGAACCTTTGCGCACCTATGGAGCTCCGCCGGCCTCAGGGCTGGCGAGGGCCCACATGCTCCTGCCCGCCCCTCGCTCCGGCCGTCTCCTGGGAAGTTCGTGGGAAGTGGCAGCGGGCGGAGCTGGGCAGGGCGGAGCCGCTGGTGCAGCAGCGCCCGACGAGGAAGGCTAGGCGGGGAGGCGCAGCCGATTGTCTCACTGTCCTGTGGGGCGGATGGGCTGGAAGAAGCGCGGTTGAGCGGGGCCGGGGCAGCGCAGCCTATTGTGCCTTCTCTTGCCCTGCTCTCCATCCCGGAGGGCCGCGCATCCCCCACTCCAATCCTCCGTAAAACCGCCTGCCCCGTTTCTGCAAAGGCAGAGCCCAGGGGG
>QLTV01002927.1:1978115-2029431 GCA_003457575.1 Thermophis baileyi | reverse complement strand
CTTGCCAGGCGCTGCTGCACCGGTGGCTCCGCCCTTCCCAGCTCCGCCCACCACCACTTCCCGTGAACTTCTCAGGAGATGGCTGGAGCGAGGGGCAGGCAGGAGCGCGTGAGCCCGGCCAGTGCTCAGCTTACCTTCCTGGCGAGGCTCAGAGACCCCCCGGCATGCCCATCTGCCAGCTCTCCACTTTCTGCCTGCCCCATAAAGGCCCCCGTCAGCCCGGAGCCCGGCAGACCCTGAGTCCAGCGGAGCTCCATAGGTGCGTGCCCCAACGCGCCCCAAAGGTCCTGGAGCCAAAGCCGGGAAGGCGAGAGGGGCGGCAGCGGCAGCAACCACGCTCCGGCAGCGTCACATCCCGTGTCATGTGCCGTCCGGGAGTGCGGTCTCCGGGCTGGCGGGGGACTTCCTCGCCCGGAGACCGCGCTCCCGGACGGCACATGACAGGGGACGCGACGCTGCCGGAGTGCGGTTGCTGCCACCATCGCCCCGCTCGCCTTCCCGGCTTCGGCTCCAGAACCTTTGCGCACCTATGGAGCTCCGCCGGCCTCAGGGCTGGCGAGGGCCCACATGCTCCTGCCCGCCCCTCGCTCCGGCCGTCTCCTGGGAAGTTCGTGGGAAGTGGCAGCGGGCGGAGCTGGGCAGGGCGGAGCCGCTGGTGCAGCAGCGCCCGACGAGGAAGGCTAGGCGGGGAGGCGCAGCCGATTGTCTCACTGTCCTGTGGGGCGGATGGGCTGGAAGAAGCGCGGTTGAGTGAGTCCGGGGTAGCGCAGCCTATTGTGCCTTCTCTTGCCCCGCTCTCAATCCCGGAGGGCCACGCATCCCCCCCGCCCATCCTCCGTAAAACCGCCCGCCCCGTTTCTGCAAAGGCAGAGCCCTACAGGGCGATCTGAAGAGGGATGCTGTAGAAAAGGTACCTCCCGTGCCAGCTCTGCGGGACTTGGGGCTCTGAAGCAGCCCACTGACTTACAACCCGGCGCCGCGGTCCAAGTTCCCAGAGTGGCACCGGCGCAGGGACAGGACCGGTTTGATGAACCACCTGCCTCCCCCCTTGCCCCTCTTAGCGCCTCCCTGCCGCCACCCTTGCCTCTTAGCGCCCCCTAAGCCATCCCACCGCCCCCCAGGGGGCGGTACCGCCCACTTTGGGAACCACTGCTATAAATAATAGTGGTCTTAACTATCATCTTAAGCCACAATTGGAAGTAGCACTTTTAGTATAACAAGTAAAGTTTTGTTTACAGTGCAATAGGAAAAAAAGGAGAAGGTTATTAACAACATAATTAGAACATTCTCAGAAGGATGTTAAACAGAATAAGCATACAGATTGGAATGTTAAGAATTTTAAAACTCACATTACCAATATTTTATTCAAATATCCCCATGCACACAAGATTATCAAGACCAATACCTGCTGATTCAGGATTCAGTTGATAATCATAACTGAAGGACAAAGCACAGTATCGTTCTGTCACCTGGTAAGGAAAACAACTGTCAAAAATATCTATTCCTCTTTTAATGCACTCCAGAACTTCATCTGGTTTACCAATTCCATGGATTAGTCTGCAATAGACCAAAACAAAAAGCCATTTTAAAATAATACTTGATACATATTTTTGCAATTCATTTTGTTCTCCTTCTATTCATACACTCCTTTCTCATTTTACCTTGGTAAATTCTGGAGTTATACTTACAGTAATTATGTCTAATAATGAAGTCAGGTAGATATTTATAACTAGTCCCAAACAACTAACAAAGTTTCTGAGTTATAGGTGAGGCATGACTTATAAAGCCTGAGAGAAGTGGAAGGCCTTACATCCTCTCTAAATACCTTGGGATTCACATACTCTGATTTATCAGAATTCCAAAACAACCTTGCTCCAAAATTCAGAAGTAGATGAGAAACACCTCAAAGGCTAACTTCCTATCCTACATTATGAGGTAATTTATGTGACAGTTACTCCTTGTTGTATATGTTGTGTATAAAGCATTCTCTCAAAATGGAAGGCCTCCAGAAGTGTTGTATTTCTTCCAAATCTGGCTACAGATAGGAAGACTGGATGGAAATTCTGGGAATCATCTGAAGGGCACTTAATTGGGGGGGGGGGGGACTGCTATAAGGATCTGTAAGTTACCAACCATATCTTGAGCATCTTGAGCATCTGAAATAGTAGCTGAATCCACTAGATTTAATCCAAACTTTCTCTACAATGTAAGAGGGAAGATACAATATAACTATTTTCTGTTTCTAAGTCCTTCAAAATTCCCCAATGAATATCAAATTGCCTTGCATCCCTATGGACATTATATTTGACCAATGACAGTAACTATTTTAGTGGCACACTGGAACAGGTAATGAAATTGTAACAACCAAGAGACTGCACTTTTAATTTCTTAAACATGCTAGTTTATGTCTATTGCTGATTCATGATATATGTTCCCTTAACAGTGAAAGAAAATGGAAAATGGAACACTCAGAGCCTAAAACTCTGAAGGATACATCATACTTATGTGTGTAATGTGGCCCTAAACATCTGTTGCAGATTCCAGTATCCTCAGATTCTTGGTGGTGGAGTTACTTTTCCAAAATAAATGGAGACAAAATTCAACCATTCTTTCAGAGGGTATTTTAATGATATTATTGCATTGCCAGAATCCTCTGTACCATTCCGGAAGGACGGAAAGCTGCACTGGGCTCCTGGCATTATTACACCACCACAGAACTATATGTAATGATGGTATTGTAATATACACAGCTTCTCAAAACTGAGCATAAAAATATACCTGAAAGTTCATTTCATCTAAATGGCTAATGTACTAGACTTGAAGCAAGGAAACTAAGTTCTACTCTTGCTTTGGCATGGAAACTAAGCAAGGGACTTTGTACCAGTCATCCTCTCGTAGCCCTAAAACAAGCCAATGGCAAGCCACTTTTGATATGTTGACTAGACTTGTCCATAACCATCATCCCGAGTCAAGTTTGGTTAAAGGCAAACAAAAACAACAACAACAAAAACCTATGCACAAATACACAATACACTCACTTTTTAGAATTCTCTTGTTGTAATGGAAAACCAAACCAAAGAAAAAGGATAAATCACAGCACTAGCATGTTGCAAATTTGACTTTCAGAATTTCTAACTCAACCTAAGCTTGTTGTGATCAAAATAATGTTTTGAAATACAAAGGAACAATGTTTTACCAACAGCTTGAAAATGTAGCTGGGTTTACCAAGCTTCTTCCACTGTTATTAACGATGCCAGATTCTAAATTCATTTGGCAGGTCTGAGAAGACTGGAAAGGTAAAGGAATAGCAATTTTGCTCTCCACAGGAGTAATGTGCTGACAACTATATAAAGTAGTTTTTAAGCTTCCTGAATAAGATAATTACATTCTGTTAACAAAACAATTACACAATTCATTAACATTTGTAGTTCCTTAAATGTAACCTTTCTAATAGCAATCTAAGATACTTATTAAAAATAGAGTGATGCCTGCACAATTCGACAGACATACTGTTGTCCCCTATTATTTGTACAATACATATCTTTATCTCAATCTGAGAGAACGAAGATGATAATCATTGTAAAAACGACCTGTTTATCATGAGGAAGGCAAAATGGGTTATTATTCAATATAAATTATTTTTGAAAGACTTTTGACGAGAGTAAAAGAGAATTCGGTTTTCTTAAGGAACATTGGCAATAAGATTAGAAGCTGAACTAGACAACTCTTTGGAATTATAATGGTCTCCTTTCAAAAGAAACCAATTCTTGTTCTTTCCATGCAAAAACACATACATTCATGTACTTTAAAAACTGGAAAGTATATTGTTTTCCCATGTTGTATACTCCAGGTAGAGTGGGGTGGATGGATCCCATTTGTTGGTTGAGTCTTTGTATGTACAATGTTTTGAGTGATCAGATGTTACCTTGTTTATTTTTATTGTATTGTTTTTTGTTTTATTTATTTGATATTGTGTACTATGTACAGTAGAACCTCTGGTCATGAACGCTTCTGACCACGACCAAATCAGGTTCTGACCAAAAAATTCACAATTTTTTTTTCGCACCCAATTTCCCCTTCGGCACCATTTTTTTTTTGTAAGCGCCAAATTTCCAAAATTAGGTTCGGGTCACGACCAAATCGGGTTGAGACCAAAGTGATGGAACGAATTATGGTCGTGACCAGAGGTGTAGAATCATTTTGGAATCAGGCAGTGCGTAAATCAAATCAAATAAAAAAATATTCAGAGTTTCAGTTGGCAACATTCTTTACTAAACATGGTTGTTTGCAGATGGCTTCATAAAATAAAGATCTGCAATTCACAGAATGAGTTTTTGATTGAGGCTACATTGTCAATTTGAAGTAGTAGTACAATAGTTGAAAAGTACTAGTAACATTTGACATTGTTATTTTTTCAAAATGATAATTTACAGTGCTAAATGAATTAACAAAAATAATGTATATTATAATTATTAATTATATTAATTATAATTATTGCAATAACTTCAAACTTAATGGGATCACAAATTCCAACCTTTTCTCCCTGATTTTGAATGTAATTGAGTGAAAGACACAACATAAGTTTTAAAATATCCCCAAATTGCTTTTAAAAATGGCTATTTTATTACTTCCTTGCATAATTGTGGGTGCTCTGAGCAATAAAACAAAGGGACCGGACAGCTCATGCAGCAAACATCAGCTGAGAATTTTCGAGCCTGTCTTAAGTTACTAAAATCTACTTTTGTAATACCACCTAACACAATGTCTTATCATACATTCAAAACTGCTCTGCGTTTGTGAAAATCCATCCAAGTGCTGCATTAGATATGCTTAAATAAAAATCCCATTTAGCTCTGACCTTGGTTTATCTTCTGGCAGCTCAGCTGTAACTGAGGTTAAGAGCTCCAATTTAGTCTCTTTAGTCATGGTATTTCCTTGAAAGGCATCCAAAAGAAATCCAGCCACAGGTCTCTTGGCAGTCTCCCTGGCTGATCTTAGTCTTTCCTCCAACACATCTCCACCTTCGATAACTCCAATCATCAAACTCTGTTGCAATTCCTGGTATGAAAGAAAGGCATATATATGTAAAATATAAATACATCCTTTGGTTCAAGAGATGTTGGACAGAGTCGGAACGGAAAGTAGTCTGCTTTCCTGCAGATTGTTGCACTAGTGATATTAAGCAATAAGTATAGGGTGAGCAAAGAACATAAACTCTCATTTATTTTTTCTCCCATTCCCATATTATGATCTTAGGCAATACTTTAAATACATGTATGATTCATAGTCCTACTATTGATGGCTGTAGTTAAGAATATTTTAACTATTTTTAAACTATTTTTCCTAGCAGATTGAAATTTTCTTCAATCAGTGACATGTAATTCCCCATTCAGATCTAGACTGCCACTTCTTTATAAAAAAAGAAGAAGATTTATAAAAATCTGGGCATTATTTTTGCTACCTGAAGTTTAGACTACTTTTCTTTTCTTTTAAAAGGCCAAATGATTAATACAAGAGCAATTTTTGTTTTAGAAAGAAAAGACAGTGTATGTTACTAATTTCTCAATGCATACATTAAACTTTTTCATAATTGGGCTTTCTGCTAACACAAAGATATAGATTCCATGTGAAAATTTTTTGGTATTATTATTTTAAATATTTATTCCAAGCTTCAAGGGCTTTATAAAGGCAAAATATAAACATTTTAAATAAAATGATATTTCTGACACAGAGAAACTGGAATGGCTTCAATTAGAGTGCTGTGGTATTTTTGCAAAGGGGTTTGTGGAAGAGTGCACAACAACACAGCCCTAAAATAATTTGGTTTATCAATATAAAATTAAATTAATAATACAAAGGGGATGAATCATTATACTTAGTTCGATACAACAAAAAGAAAACAGAAAGAAAGAAAAAGACGTGTATTTATTCTGTTCTATAGATTACATAAATATAGGAGTTGTTAGAAACAATGCAGGAATTCTGCAAGCTGCGTTTACCCAATTATCTAAAAATTAGCAAGTAACTGCAATATGTATATACACCTCAAAAAGATTCAACACTTACTGGAGAATTTTCTTGAAGCTGTAGACATTCATCCAAAAAGCACAATGATCGATCTACAGATTTCTTGGCTTTCTTTCTGGATATGTCTCCTGAAATAGTGTCTCCATCTGATAAACACTGAAACCAGTCTGGCTGGATGGCCTTTTGGATGTCCATGAACTTCGATGCTGTGAGTTCTTTCCGTCCTCTATTGTTCCATATAGATACAGCCTGTCAGAAATAAAGAAAGAAAAATTGATTTTATCCACTATGAATTAATTCCATTCTTCTACTTGTTTTCCATCTGGCTATGCAGGAATCTTCAGTTGCTGCCACTATTACTATCATTCCTTTAAAAATAGTAGGGAGGGGAGTGAATAGCCAAGACTGAAAAGTCATGAAAATATTCAAGTTTACTATACCTTCATGCTGTTGTAGCCATGAGGGGAGCAAACAGCAGGGTCTTGAAGGGAACAATATAATATTGATTCTGGCATACCTAAGTCCAAAATAAAATGTTATCTTTAATATAGAGACAATGAATTGTTCTATCATAATGCTGTATCACTTAAATAAACTATTAATAGCCAAGTCTCCAAAAATTATAACATTCCACTAAACATTTCTAGTTACCGGTACTTTTCAGGATAATGTAAGAGAAAGATCTACATTGTTAGTTTCTGGTAACAAAAAATCAGAAGGAATCTGATAGCAACTTATCCAACTTTAAAAAAAAAAGAGCATATGTTTTCAGGAGCTAAAGCTCACTTAATCAGATGCACAGAATGGCTAGATTGTTGTATGATATAACTGGTATAGGATTTAAGGATTTAAAATTTAATAATAAAAATGGAGAGGACTCTAGGTTTAACACATCATACAGATTACAATAAAAAATATGTAAAACGTATTCCAAATAAATCCTAAGTCATTTAACCAACATCCTTTTCAACAAGCAAAAGTCAATCACCAATGCCATCTCTATCCTGTAATTTCAAATGGATCATGTCTTTATCCACCTCATCCTTATTTACAGTTGCAAGAAAAAGTATGTGAACCCCTTGGGATTACGTGGAGTTTTGCATGAATTGGTCATAAAATGTGCTCTGAACGTCATCTAAGTCACAACAATAAAAAAACACAGTCTGCTTAAAATAATACTACACAAACATTAGATGTTGCCATGGTTTAATTGAACATAACATGTAAACATTCACAGTGCAGGGAGGAAAAAGTATATGAATCTTTGGACCTAATAACTGGTTGACCCTCCTTTGGCAGCAATAACCTCAACCCAACGTTTCCTGTAGTTGCAGATCAGACCTGCACAACGATCTGGAGTCATTTTGGCCCACTCCTCTCCACAAAACTGTTTCAGTGTAGCAATATTCTTGGGATGTCTGGTGTGAATCGCTCTCTTAAGGTCATGCCACAGCATTTCAATCGGGTTGAGGTCAGGACTCTGACTGGGCCACTCCAGAAGGCGTATTCTGTGCTGTTGAAGCCATTGTTTTGTTGAATTACTTGTATGCTTTGGGTCATTGTCCTGTTGCATCACCCATCCTCTGTGGAGATGCTCTTTTGCAAACTTCAAACGTGCTGCAATATTTTTTTTTGGACAGCAATGGCTTCCTCCGTGGTGTCCTCCCATGTACTCCATTCTTGTTTAATGTTTTCCTTATTGTAGATGTGTCAACAAAAATGTTAGCATGTGCCAGAGATTTCTGTAGGTCTTTAGCTGACACTCTAGGATTCTTCTTTACCTCATGAAGCATTCTGCGCTGTGCTCTTGCAGTCATTTTTACAGGACGACCAGGCCTAGGGAGAGTAGCAACAGTGCTAAACTTTCTCCATTTGTAGACAGTCTGTCTTACCGTGGACACATGAACATCAAGGCTTTTGGAGATACTTTTGTAACCCTTTCCAGCTTCATGCAAGTCAACAATTCTTGATCGTAGGTCTTCTGAGAGCTCTTTTCTGCGAGGCATGGTTCACATCAGACAGTGCTTCTTGAAACCAGTAAACCCAAAACAGGTGTGTGTTTTTAAAGGGCAGGACAGCTGTCAGCAACACATCCAATATCATCACACTGATTGGAGTCAAGGTTGACTCATTCCTGGCTCCAATTAGCTCTTTGAGAAGTCATTAGGCTAGGGGCTCACATACTTTTTCCTCCCTGCACTGTGAATGTTTACATGTTATGTTCAATTAAACCATGGCAACATCTAATGTTTGTGTAGTATTATTTTAAGCAGACTGTGTTTTTCTATTGTTGTGACTTAGATGACGTTCAGAGCACATTTTATGACCAATTCATGCAAAACTCCACGTAATCCCAAGGGGTTTACATACTTTTTCTTGCAACTGTAAATTCAAAAGCATACCTCCTGGATCATAACTGATCAGAAATTAGTAAACAAAGGTTGCCAAAAGCATGCCTTATTGGGGTCGCCCATAAAGAGAATTAATTCTATTTCCAGGGATTCAGCTCCCTAAGTTGTCAAATGGGAGTATCACATTTATTGATTTCACTTAGACAAAAAACATAAGTTTCTTTTGCAATGTCAACTAGCAGCATTGCAAGAAAACATCAAAATTTCTTACTGACTCTCTTACAGTTAGTTAAAATGCAAGAAATTTACTATTGCCAGTAAAGGAGAGTATACATAGCTTAAGAGTTGAACTGTGGAGTTCTTGATGCTATCTGAACAATCAAGCTGAGACAGCATCAAGGACTCCACATTTGTTATTGTTCCCATCATGGGGGCTGGAGGACAATTAATTCCTGCTCAGATATATATATTTTTTGCTTTCTCCCCTGTTCTTCCCTCCTTCAATCCCTCACCAGGAGGCAGATAAGTGGCTGCTGCTAATTCGGGGAGGAGAGAGGAATTATGCAAGTGGCCCGGAAATTATCACAGAATTGGTGAAAATCAGGATCACACAGCAGCCCGGCAGCACTGAACCAGTCACAACGATGCCGAATTTCATTCCTTTGGGAGTATTACGTCCTGGTATTCTGTAAGTTAGCTCATTTGAGGTACTTTGTTTACAAATGTTTGCCCTATGATGCACCTCTTTGCCCAGTTAAAGTTTAAAGACATAAGAGTTTTAGTGGTATATGGATAACACTCTATTCCAAATAATTTTAGATGCAATAACACATACTTTAACATGCTTCATTAATGATGAAAAGCAACCCCTATACTTTTACCTATGAATTTTCCAATTCCTTCTTTATATTCCTCCAAGACCTCTTGAAGATCTGCTCTGTATCCAAACAGAAAAACATGTTAGACAACTATATAATTCATGCATGTTAAGACATTAATGCACAATATGTAAATAATGCAGTTTGAAAAACATCTCAGTGTATGAATTCACTTTAGTCCTAAATGATAGCTGTTTAACTATTGACTCGTGATTCTAACCAGAGAGCCCCCTATAGTTTCTCACTATCCAACAAATATTTTGAATCTAATATAGTTGAGGAATCATAATGCAAAGTACTTCTCTAAGTGCAAAACAGCTTCCTCTTAAATTACTAATGTTGATATACATGACCACAAACTAAAAGATTATGCAATTTAATGCTAGCATATAAAGCCACAATTGAAATCTCAGGCTGCAATCCTAGAGCAAAGAAGAAGAATTTTGAGAATGAATCCTGTTGAAATTAAAGCAGTCTAGATTTGCACAAATAGGACAGCAATATTTGAATGTAATTCTATCAGGAATGCAAAAATTATACCTACATACGTATACATACATACATATATAAAACATACATATATCTCAAAAGAAATCAAAGTCTGCATTTCCCTCATCTATTTTACCTACAAAGGCTGAAACTGCACTCACAGTGTTGTAAGTGGAATCTGGGCAACCACAGGAACACCTTGAACATTGTGTAGTGTATCATGCGTAAGGTGTGGTGCTGTTCCCATTTTGGTATAAAGCAGACATCCTGGAATTTCCATCGACTGAACCCCTTTCTTGCCGAGATTTGTCAGTGTCCCAAGGCGACAGCCATTAACTATTTTGCAGAGATTTAATTTCATCTTCATCAACACACCTGAGACAACAGCAAATGATCAATAAGCAGAGCCCTTAGTCATCTTGAATCAGTTTTCTCTAAGTGTAATGGTCATGATGTATTATTTATCTTACACTGATATTCCATAACATTTTATATCATGGAGGGCATTACTATTTTCCCTGCATTCAAATAAAAGCAATGAATTACTATGCACAAGTTTTGTTTTCAGCTCTCATAAGCACCAAGGAGAATGGATTGCATGAAGTAGAGTCCAAAATATGTAGAAGACATCAGGTTACCTTACTTAATTTATACACCAAAACATGGTACTTATTACGGACTAGAAAACAATAAATATTTATAATACTGGTACTGGACTGGAATAACACTCTGTGGCACAGCTACTAAATCTGGGTTTCATGCAAAAGTCTATATCAGCACTAAAGAGGCGGCAAGGGGTATATTTTCTTGTTTCTTTATATTAACATCTTGTGGTCCTCCGGATTTTTGCAACCCAAATTTGGAAAGCCTCGTAATGCTGAATGTTTTAATTCCATTAAATGAAAAAATGTTTTTAATTAAATAAAAAAAAGGCTTGATACTTTTCTATCAGTGGCATTCCAAATTGCAATAGTAAAGCGAGTGTACAGTTGAAACTTTTTTTTTAGCGTATTTCGCTTGTAATGTACAGAAAATCCAATCCAATGCCCTCCAAACGTGCTTTTTTTCAAAAGGCAACTGGACTTTGTTCAGAACTGAATAAACTTATTGGATTAAAAGCGAAACGTTTTCAAAGAAAAAAAAATCAAGTAAGTTCAGTTGCCTTTTGAAAAAGCACCTTTGGGGCAACCGTGACCTGGATGACTGAGAATCTCCATATAGCTCCAAACGTGAGGTAACGACGTCTTCAGAATAAGCGCGGTGAGGGATATAGAAGCCATCATTACGATACAACTGGAGGAATCAGGGGTTTTTTTTAGGGGGTGGTGTGGTGGTGGAAGTATCTAGTCCTATGGACAGACTAGATTAAAAAAAAAAAGTAGGAGACGAAACTAGCAAGCCCCGGAATTCCACGATCCGGTACCTGCTTTTGGCCTACAGCGTAAATAGCAATTGAACCACGCGCAATTACACTTACACATCAATCCCCGCACGCGATAACACGCCGTTTCCGTTACGGCTTTTGATTTTTCCGTAACGCTGGTTCTCCAATGGAGAATACGTACGTCATAAAAAGTCGACGGCGCAGGTATGATAGGAAGGAGGGAGAGAGGCGCCCACTAATTGGCGGAAATGTTGCCATGACAAAGCTTAGGGACGCCGCTCTCCGCTCGGGCGAGGGAGCGGACTTCTGGGGCGCTTTGCCTTCGACGTCGGTTGTCGGTCCGGCTTTAAGGAAAGGAATTCGCCTCCCAACCCGAACTGCGCGGGTAACAAGCGCAGTGCGAGGCGGAGAGGAAATCGAGGGGTCTCCTTTGGGCTTTTTCAATGGCGGTCGTGCGATCCCGTCCTGAGCTTTATCGTTGGCGACGTTTCAATCAGCCAGCGTCGCGGCAAAAGGTAAAAAAAAAAAAAAGAAGCCTGTGACGTTGACCCGGTCCTGCTTATTGCTGAAGTCGCTTTCCGAACAGTCTATGCCGGGTATTCGATGGTCACATTTTTGGATAATTTTAAAGCGTGCCTTTATTTCATGTAACTGAGCAGCAAGGAAGTGCGTGTACAGGTAGTCCTCGACTTACGACCACAATTGAGCCCCAAAATTCTGTTAAGGGAAACATTTGTTAAGTGAGTTTTGCCCCATTTTACGACGTTTCGTGTCACAGTTGTTCAGTGAATCACTGCAGTTGATAAGTTAGTAACCTGCTTGTTAAGTGAATCCATTTGCTTGTTGGTAGGTCGCAAAAAGGGATCACATGACCTTGGGGCACAGCAACCGTCATAAATATGAAATAGTTGGCAATTTTGATCAAATGATCATGGGTCAAAGGTCGTAACTGAAAAACAGTCCTATAACACTTTTTTCAGCGCCATTGTAACTTTGAACGGTCACTAAACGAACTGTTGTAAGTCGAGGACTATCTATACTCAGAGCACACAGAACTCGTTGCCACAGGATACGGTGAGGGCCAACTGAAATTGGACCAATTCATGGAAACTCAGAGTATCAATGGGTATCTATCAGGATAGATGTAATGAGAAGTAGCAGTTGCTGGGCAGCAGCAGATTTCTAGTCCCACAGGGGCTTCCTTAATCATCTGGTTTTTGCTATGCAAAACTGGGCTCTTTTTCTTATTCAAAGGGCACTGTTGCACTGTGATAAAATTCAGTGCCTTATTACAGAAAAGATAACATCTACTTCAAGTCTAGCTCAACTAATGTGAACGCATTGATGTGGTTTTCTTGGAGCAATACAGAAGCAGTTTTATGAGTTTTCTGTGCAGCCAGCATCTGAGTTGATTTTTTGACTTCTCAGTCTATCCTACAGCTCTAAGATGTCTCAGTGGCTTCCATCTAAAAAATAATTAGATCTGACCCTATGTAACTTTTTGAGATCAAAGCCAGCTTTGCACTGCTGTGTAAGTGGGCCTTCTTACAGAAATTATGAATAACCACTAGAGCCCTTTGATCAATGAAAGAAAACAGAAGAAAGCATTTTTCTATGCACACCTAAGTATGTGTACTTCCATTGGGCCTTTAAATGTGCATGGAGTAATAACTAATATTTTGTCTCATTTATTTTGAGAATATTTGTTGTAAAACTTGAGTTAATGTAAATCAAAGACTTATGCCTATTGAATAGCATTATATAAATATAGTAAATAAAAATATACTAACTAGTTTCATTGAAGTTTTACAAAATGGGAGCTCTTATATAAAGGCATCCACAGAGATCTCTTAATTTTACTTTAATTTGATCTTTAACTGAAAATTAAAATATTTTATTCTTTAATTCCCAGCCACAGTTTGATGCTGACAGTATAGAGCACTGGATAAAGGTAAGGAAAAATAAAGTAATGCTCAGTCTCAAATATCTGAAAAAAAAAACCACTTCTTACTCAGTGGGAAGAAATCTTGAGTTCCCTGGTAAAGATTTATTTAATCCAATGAGACTCGTTTTCTGAATAATTATGAATGATACTGGACTGTTAATTGCACAGATGTTAAAGTCTATTACAATTATTAGAAGAAAATAAACACATGTAAATTTAATTATGTTGAGAAATATGTATAAATCTATAAATTTATTGATGTGTATAAATGTGTATAAAGCTATAAATCTACTGATAGAACCATAATGATTAAGGGTTGGACTAGGACAGTCCAAATTCATGCCCCCTCTTAGTAATGAAAATTTTGAGCCAGTGACTCTTTCAGCCCAATCTTCTTCACAGTGTTGCTGTTATAAGGATAAAATGAAGGAAAGTCCCCTTGTAAACTGCCCTGAATTCTTGGAAGAAGGTGTGTGTGTGTGACAATTTTAATATAAAATAATGCATCAGTAAAAGAGATACCCTTCAATACATAAAAGGACCAATCAAAATAAAAAAGATAAAGCCAGCAGAATAAATACCATGTGCTTCCAACCTTATTGTCGATCAAAATATCTTCTCTTGTGTTAGACAAAATAAGTCAATCTTAATAACATTTCTATTATTTATTTTTTTAAATTCAGCGGGTGGAACAAGCCTCCGAATTTGCTGTTTCTGAAGCTTTTTCATTAAAAAAGGCATCCTATTCTCGTGGACTTCATGGTCCAGTGCTGGATTTGGAAACAACAGAGCAGCTGTTAGATCATGATGAAGCATATGTAGAAGGTATTTCCTAAACATTTTGTTGTGGACTCCAGCTGATCCAGAATAATTATGGTTTTTTTTTTACTGTATTGTAGAAAAAGAACAATAGATTACCCATCCCTAGAAAAGCAGGGATCTCTTCTCCCATCCCCCTATTACAATTTTGTAATTTTGTGGGAGATGGAGTTGGAACATTCCATTATGCCAAGAGATTGTGAAAATACCTGATTTATGTATGATGGTGAAAGGTAATATCAATTTAACTTTATAGAGAAATTTAACGAAGCATGGCTCAGTTATTCAAAGTGCTGATTACTGTATATGTAATTGAGGATAGCTTTAAATGGAGACCATATTGTATAGATGTTTTTAAATATCTATGTATCATTTTAACTAATGAGATTCATACTTTCCCGATTCCTCCTAGGCTTGTGAGCTTTCAAATATAAGATCAACTATAATACCAAGAATTTTTAACAATCAGAATAAAAATCTTGGCTAAATCTCCTTGGGACTAATACTGCAGAAGCCAGTTTGATTTGCCTCTGAGCAGAGTTTAGGTTTGGGGTGTAAAATTCCTTTTCATATTTTAAACTTTTGCTTTAGTTGGTAATTCTGACTCTAGTAATATTTTTATTGCTTTCATCAATGCAGCTCAAGAGTTGCTTAATGACTGGATGAATTCAAAATTGAAATTGGAACTGGCAAGTGACGAAGACAACGATGTTCAAAATTCAGCCCCTAACTCTGTTCCTTTACAAGAGCCTGTTGCTGGCTTTCAGAAATATAAAAAATTTGATGGTGAGACTGATTTTAAATTTATTTTAAGTATTTATATAATAGCAAAAACTCTCCTGGTACACTATTATAATAGCAAATACTGGTAAAATTCACACAAAACAATTAAATTGAAAGTAAAACATTATTGTATCTAATAATCTAAATAGTCAATAAAGACCATTCTGAGAAAATTGCATTGTTGTGGCATAATTAACCCCCAAAAGTATCCTTTTCCAGAAAGACAGGACTGTCATAGAAGAACCTTTCTCCCTTTTGTTCTGTTCCTTATAGGCTATCTTACAAAGAGAGATTAAAATATTTTTAAGAAAATGATGTAACAAACATTACTTTGATTTGTATCCAGTTTTTCCACCCACAGGACAATCAAAGAAAGTAACTATTAAAAAAATAACCACTTGTGTTTTCAAAGGCTTTGTACATGTATTTTCCACTCTTATTTTAACATTCTTAAGCTGAAAAATTATGCTACTGGAAAGTGATATTTTGCTACTGAATTTCAGAGTTCAAAACTCAGTGTAATTGGGCTACGTATGGAGAGATTTTAAGGATAGAAATAGGCATATTTCATCTCACAGAGGCTTATGATTTTCACTATGGTTTCACCATTTCTAAATATAAATGCCTTCATAAAACAAACATTTGTAGCTCGTTTTTGGTGGTGTGGGGTGCTCTGGGAAGCACAAATAGGACCTTGGGGATGGCACATGTGGAGACTGCAAGTTGCAACTCCTGATTCAGGACAGAAAGTTTAAAGATACCATTTTACATTCAATTTCAATATGATTTATGTATTCTAGATTTCTATGGTTATTTGGAGCAAGAAGTGGAAGGCACCACGGTACAAGATTTTTTACAGCATCTATTGCAAAGTGAAATTGTAAACAGTGGTATACTGGAAGACCTTAAAACTAAAGCCGTCAGAGAGAAAAGGGAACCCAGAGACATACGAATTAACATGGAACTAAGGCATAAACAGGTAAAAATATAATGTTTATGGAAAACCTTCTAAATTCACTTTATATTTCTTCATAAATTTGTTAAGTCTTTATATTGTTTAAATTAATCCCATAGAGGAGGGAAAGAAGTACAATCTGAAAATAATAAATTGAAAGTATAATGGCTATATATACACCCTATTTCACCCTATTTCTATTGACCGTAGCTCAGAGAAGAATCTATACTGACCTTTCAGGTTAAAGATCATAGCCAACTTTTTTTTTCCAGACAGGAAATCCAACTCATGTTTCCAGGTTCAGCAACAGAAGGGCACACCCAATAGAAAAGGCAGAGAAGGCAGGAACCAAGGAAATACCCGAGACTGTTTTGTCTTCACCTGCAAGGTGGTGGGCAACTGCAATAATTTTAATGTCCTGTAATAATCCTGTATGGACAGATGGATGTTAGAGCTAGTTTAATGAGAATATACAGTTCACAAGAATCCCCTATCTCTTAAGAATGAACAAGAAACTTTTTAAGATGAATAATACATTTATTAGACTTTAGAATTATATAAAATATATCTGCATAAGAACACTCTGGTGTGTTTTCTGTCTACATAATGCTAAAGGAAAATGGACATTGGAGTGTATTTTGAATACACAGGCTGCTAAACAAATTCATCAGGCACTGAACCTCCAGAATGGGGAAATTAAGGTCTATACCAGAAGCCAACACAGTGGAATACTTCCAGCCTCAATAGAGCTATCAGAAGCCTACTTGCATATTTTGATCAGAACTTTTTACTGATAGAAGAATCAACTCTTTCCTGTATAAGTCCCTCATCTAGTGATTAGAAGTCATTTGGCAAGTTCAATGACTGGCCTGTGCTTTAACACTTCTTTTTGTTCTGGTTTTCCAGGTAAAAGAAAATCGCTTGAAACGGCAGAAGGAGCTTGAACTTCTAAAACAAGAAAAAGCCCTGAAAAAGTTAGCCGTGTCAGAGGCTCAAAAGCAATTGCAAGAGGAGACAAAGAGGAAAGCTTTGAAAGCCAAAAAAGAAGAAGAAGCGATCCAAAAACAAATGGTAATACTGCGGAAGGAGTTGGGAGAAAAAAGACATCTCATGGAAGAAGCAAGGAAAATGTAAGCTTTGGAGAAAAATCAGTTCATTCTAGATCCTAAAACAGAATCCGAACAACCGTGATAGAGCAAATGTACTGCAACTAAATAGATGAAAGATCATCTAAAAATCATTGTGAGTTCTGAGGGAGGAAATAAATGTAAGACAACTTAGAACCTCATCTCCAAAGATGCTGTGGAGATTGATTAGCTTCCAAGTGTAATTAAATTTATTTGAGATTTGTAGACATAGAAGAAACTACTAAATCTTCTTTTCCAAACCATCTCTATATGCTTTTCAAAACCACCGACCAAGTAGGTAGCATGTAATATGAACTGTAAAAATTAAATCAGAAGTCAAACTATTTTTCATGTGTATCCCTATTTGATTGCAATTGTTTCTTCAAATTGTCAGTTTCTACAGCAACGTATGACATTAAGATGACTGAAAATCACTATAGGTACCTCTATAGGATACTATGGGAGCCTACTAAGGCAGTTTTCCTTTTATGCCCCTATATAATTCTTCTTTAAGAATTATTTAAAGACATATTGTGTAATACTAGCTTATGAAATGGAGAACATTGCAGTAACTAAACGTATTACAACAGTCCTGTAAAACTTGCTCAGTTCAAATAAAAAGTACATCAAATAAGGATTGCTAACTAATAACAAATTGATTAACATGCTCCTCTTTCTCTACTACTTTTCTCTAACCTCTCACAAACTCTCTTATTTTAGGGAAAGAAAGAGACACAATTTAAAAAAAATCCAGACTCTGATAGAAGTTGGCCTGCCTCCTGCTGAGCTTACCTATCTGAATTGTGACAATGAAGAACAAAAGGAGGAGGAACAAGCCAAAAAGCAGGAACTACTGAGCAAGGTCAACACTGCTGATCAGAAGGTGAGGACATTCATGATCTTGTCTTCAGCGCTTTGAGATGGATTGTTGCTTTAGCTAGAATTCTTAACAGTTTTCACTAAACAAAGATGCTCAAGGTGTCATTTATGTTAAAATGAACTGAGGATAAATGTATAGATTTGAGATTGAAAGGATATAGAAGGTTAGGAGAGCAGATGGATGCCAAAAACTGGAACCTGCTATGAAAACTGCTTCATGACTAAGCTTAAACCTGAGGATACATACAGCACAATGTTATGTCAGCCCAGGTTTTCTTATAAACTTTTTTTCTTCTTTAAAGCAAGAAAATCAAGAGAGTCGTTTTTGCACTTGCTAAAATGCAATATCTTTGAGTATGATCTGGTGGTGTAAAGTGCCACACATGTTTATGCCACTTAAGCATGGACTTGAAAACAACAATAAAATAGTAAATGGGAAACAACAGTCTGCAGGTGCTATATAGCATCTACTTATATTTATTAGCCACATAGAAGTTACTAATCAATAGGCATGCATAAGATTGTAGTATATTTGCTAAGTGTGTGTGTGTGTGTATATGTAATATTTGTTTAAACAATTTTTCCTTTTCATAAAACATGGAGCTATATGAGTGATCTGTTAAAATAAATAAGCAAGTTTTAGGTCAAAGGTCAAAAGAAGTGCTAGAAGTCATCTCTTCTAGCACTTGGTGACTAAAAATCTGACAAAAATTTATGCAAGGACATTGAGCTCTCATGAGAATGATGACATTTCAGACATTAAAAAAATAATATTTAATTTGAAAGGATTTGTGGATTATTCTAGGGATATCACACATGCTTAAGCAGCTAAGAGCAGTGCATCCTGGATTACTTGCTGAAATGAGATATAGGTTCTCATTAAAATGTTAGTTATGTGATCATTCAATTATGATGGTAATACATATGAAATAGCATTAAAATGTTAAGGTTAACTGAAGTAGACAATTGATATAGTCTTAAAAAAAGAGATTTTTAAAAAAAAAAAACCTTACCACATATGAGTTTGGGCATGGGGGATGAGAGCTTTCTACTTCTTTGTGTCTATATTTTTAAAATGCCAATTTCTACTTTTTTAGTATTGGCAATATTATGGAAAACATAGAAAACGAAAGTAGCAGTAAACAAAAGAAATGAAACACAAAAGAGAAAAGAAAATCTAGATTGCACTAATACCATTTGCTATACTTCTCAATACCTTTCAAATCTTGTTTTTCGTACCACTTCATATATACATATACAAATATATAAATACATATATATTTTATATATTTATTTTTTATATCAACTTCATCCTCCCCTGGCTTTCTCAACCTTCATATATTTGTTTTACATATATCAGTCCTCATGCTCTCTACATAACCTATCTAGTATATTTCTTTCATACTTTTCTATTCATTCTGGCATATCTAACATTCACTTCCACATACACCTACAGTAACAAATCATTACAATTTATGAAGGGAGGTACAGTTGTCAGTGAACATTGAAGGCATTTAGTGCAATACTCCAATATTTTACGTTATCAGAAATGTAAATATGATACAATGGAATGTTGGTTACTTGATTCTCAATGTAGTGCCTACGGAAGTATTTCTCTGCCTGGTACAAGTTTATTCTGGATCTCAGAATTAAAATGGGAAAAGCAAGAGCTCTTGCAGACTGGAAGTGCCAGCTGAAGATTTTGCGAGCCTGGAGAGATTATTCATGGTCTCACAAACTGGAGAAGGAGACTCAAAAAATGGAAAATCAGCTTCGGGATCAAAATAGGTAGCAATATTAACCCAATTCCTTCCTGTGAAGTTGAAAGTTACTCTTATGTTTGGTTTAATTATTTTTATTTTTGTTTGTTTATTGGAGTGCTTTAAAAAAAAGAAAATATAAGATGCATCTGAAAAGCAATTATGATGGTATATTTTCAAACTTTTCACCAGGGCTATTGCATTTCACTCTTTTATGAAGAAGCCAACAACATTAATATTCATTAACATATAATTAGTGCCATTGGTGTGCAAGATGTTTTCTGAATACTGTGTCACTTATATAAACTCAAGGACAATTCAGCTGGTAGATTTAATACTATGATTATTAAAGTTTTTCAAAGCTTCCCTTCCCCCCCTTTTCCCAATCTTTATTTATTTCTTGACTCTTGCAAACATGAGAATGATCCTATAATTTTGATGAGTAATCGTTCCTGGATGATTCTATTATTTTTCATTGAGTTCCAAGAAATTACATTAGGAATCCATTAACTCAATGCAGGGAAAGCAAAGTACTTTTGATCTGTCCCAATCAGCAGGTTGCATCATGGCCACAATCATTATTGAGTAAAAACTTGTTAGAAAAAAATATTTCAATAGGCTTGTGAAAGGCCTAATGGTTTCCCTTAGAAATATGCTGACATGGCTCTTACTAACAGCAATTATTTTATGCTTGACCCATATTATTGGAACTATACTGGAAACTACAACAAGCAGAATATATTTATCAAAATAAGAAGTCATTACAAGAGAAATACACTATACTTTTTTTGTCTGAGGGCTGCATTTCGTTTTAATTTCCTTTGAGGACTGCAACAGCCATGGTTGCTGATATCAGGATATTTGGAGGACTGAAAGTTTTAGTCGATTTGGGTGGAGGTAGAGACCAAATGGATGCAAGACTTAAGGCATCCATTTTATCTCTTAAGCTCCAAGAGAACCTTATTATGTAAACAAGTCAGTTTTGCCTACTGCAGGGGATCTGGGGTCTGCAAATAGGGTACTAGAGGGCCACATCTAGTAATGCATGCTCAACTCTTTTATAAATAAATAAAAGTCAAACAGTTCTACCAGGGATTATAAACTAATGTTAAAAAATATCTTAATTTAGGAAAAACCAGCTGGCTATAGAGTTTAACCGGAAATGCATTTTGCGTCATTTCTTTGCTGAATGGCAATGCTGGAGCCGATTAGAGATGGAAAAGAGAGAGCTAGAAGCGAAAAAAGAAAAAATGAGGAAAAAAATGGCAAAGCTCTTGGAAGAAGTATCACTGGGGCAACTAACGTCAGATTTCTCAAGACCTACCAATAAAATCCTTGAGACAGAAATTACCCAAGATAAACCTGCAAGTGATACAGAGGTAAACTGTATAGAGGTTAACCAGCTGACTGAAGTACCGTTTGTTCAGAATAATCCCACAATTGCAAAATGTGAAAGAGAAAATTCCTACTCTCCAAGGACAAGTAAAAAATGCAATCTCCATTCACCAAGTCAACCAAAATGCCCATGGCAAGTCACCAGAAAACATGCTGCTTTGAATCTTCAGGACCATGCCAGGTTTGGGAATGAAAGAAAGCATTCCCTGCAGCATCTTGATCTATCAAAACAAAAGAAATCTTCCGCTATTTTGGCTCCCCTGGAACAGCAACGTCTGATTGAAGAACAGCAACAACAGCTTCAAGAGCAGCAAGAGCTGATCTGTAAACTTCAGGGCCTTCAGAGGCTACACACTGCTTGGGAGGAGGTTGAGCAAACTACAACTGCTACCACAGCACTTAACATTAACACTCCAAAAATTAAGGAAGAAAAGCAACTGAGAGAAAATCAATCAAATTGCAAGAATACTAAACCTGTAAGGTATAATAATAATAATATCACTGGGATTTTGTTATCTAGTAGCTAAAAGAATGTGGTTGGAGCAGCACACTTCAAAGTAGCACTGTGATGTTTTTAATTGTAATTAATAGCTCAGTATCAAATATAATACAGGTTCAATACTCACTATTATTTGACCAATTGTAATCATTTATTTCCATTGCTTTAATAATAAAACAACAATAGTAGTAGTAATAATAATTGAGTAGTAGTCTAAGGAACTTTCAGTCCAAAATAATTACAGGCAAACAATAAAAATGAGCAGAGGCAAACTATATTTTTTATTTAGTTGCATGTGGCTTGCTGCCTTACAGAAAATCAAAGGAGGGTGTTTGTAATTTTTATTCCTACCACTCAAATGCATGGCTAAGAAATAAGATGTCTGTTGTCACGCAAAGGACACTTTTTCTTATGATTAATAAAAAGGGGCAAGGGGGAATAACTAGATTAACAAAATCATACACTGTGAAGTTTACAAGGGTTTTTTGTAACAGAATCAGAGACCAATTATCTTAAAACGATTTCATTTTTTAATTTTTGTAACATTTTATTTAAACTGTTATGATTTATTTAGGAAAAAAACTGAAAAAGAAATATTGTTCATACTGTAAAGTTTTCCAAAAAAAATGAGGCTACAAAGTATAGTGGGGGAACGGTCAATGAATTCATATATAGTCATGTAGGACTGAGTAGAATCGTGGAACAAAAAAAACCCCAAAAGTTAGGACAAAGTCCTGGTATGGTATCTTTAATCGGTTGGATAATAACTTTCTGCATGTATAGACAGAATTGCTGTAGTCATTCTAGTTATTTTGAGTTGGATTTCTAGCCTCATACATTGTAGCAGAAGATAGAGATCTAATAAGTGATCTGGTCCAACCTTCTGCTAAAAATAACAAACTACTGAATCATCCACAACAGATGCCTATTCAGCCTCAAGAGTGGGCAAGTCCAGTTAACTATGGGTAGAACTGCTTCACTTTTTACAATTTTTACTGTCAGAAAGTTTTTCTCAATATATACAGTAGACTGAATCTGCTTTCTTTTCATTTCAATTGGATGGTCCTTGTCCTTCCCTTAATTTTAACAAAAAGTTGCTCTTGCATGATATGACAGTCTTTAAGAAATGTATAGGCCGTATCCTCCCCTCAGACTTCTCCATAGCAAGCTAAAGGGTCACAGGTTCTCTAATGACCCTCATAAGACTTAGTTTCCAGATCCTATCCAGGATAGGGTCAGGAAACCAAGCCTTATAAGCAGGGGTGGGTTCCTCCCGGTTCGGACCGGATTGCCCGAGCGCGCAAAACATCACGATGCAAACCGGTGAGGAAGGTAAGTGGAACCCACCCCTGCTTATAAGGGTCAGTTTACTTATTTCAATCTTGCCAAATTCATTTTGAATCTCATGCTTTGGCTATAGTCTACATTATTCACAGAACATTTTTTCTGTTTGAAGTATTTGCTTTGTAGAATCTTTATCCCAAGTCCAAGACCTTTCTGTTCAATTGTCACTTTTTTTCTTTCCTCTCTCCTTTGGTTTGTTTAGGTCAGACGTTCAGCAGCCAGTCACTCATAAGAGAAGGACTTTGAAAGCGTTAGTCACACCACATCCCTTGCTTAGAGGTATGTACCTAAACTTCTGGAGTCTTTCCTGGATGGCTGTAGTAAAATATATGATAGCTATAATACAAATACGCATATTATATTATAGCACAGGAACAGTCATGAAATGTTTAATAAATATAGCTGAAGGGCTGCTTTTTTTAATTGGCCTTCTTGGCAAACTTTTTCAACTCCTATGTGTGAATTATTTCAAACCCTAAATTTTGTGGTTTTCTTTGAATTAAAAATTAAAATGTTCTTTTTTTCCTGGATACCTTGTTGAATAACATTTTAACTGGACAGGGTGAGGTCACTAGCATTGTGACAGTATAATACAATTCATACACTTTATCTGACCACTGACAAATAATGCCAGTGTATTTCAACCAGTCTCAGAAAGATTAGAACAACTACGGCAAGAAATACTTGTAAGTATACATATTTCTTCCTGAAATATACACACAAACGTGTTTAAATGTTTTCTTTAATTAAGTTGATGGTTATTCAGAATCATGTTGCAATACATGTAATGTGCATTGTAATCAATTTGTTTTTCTTAATGTGCTATATTGTAAGTCTAAGTACCCTTTATTCATATCAAATTAGTTATTAGTTATTAATAGTCTGTACCACATAAGACTAGAGGAAAAGTATTCTTGTGGTTAGTTATGAAGAATGGCATAGACTTGTCCAACTTCTTTAACTGGTAAGTAAGTTGCCTTAAAATACATGTAGTCTTTGACAATCATTTGTTTAGTGACCTTTCGGAGGGAGGGAGGGAGGAGAGGGAGGGGAGAGAGAGAGAGAGAGAGAGAGAGAAAGAGAAAGAGAGAGAGCGAGAACACAGAGAGAGCTGCAACTGGTCCAGAATGCAGCTGCGCGAGCAGTCGTGGGTGTGCCAAGGTACTTCCACACAAGTGNATTCCTCCCATCGACCAGTGAGGTCGCACAGGGTTGGCCTTCTTCAGGTCCCGTCGGCCAGACAGTGTTGGCTGGCAGGACCACGGGGGAGGGCCTTCTCTGTAGCCGCTCCGACTCTGTGGAACCAACTTCCCCCCGAGATCCGTACTACCCCCACCTTACTGGCCTTCCGTAAAGCCGTTAAGACCTGGCTTTTCCGGCAGGCCTGGGGCCAATAGTTGTTCTGATTGGCCCATGCATGGTTGTGTGAATGTTTTATTTTAAATATGGATAGTTTTTTAAAAATTGTTTTTATATGTTTTATTTTTTTATGATGTAAGCCGCCCAGAGTCCTTCGGGAGTTGGGCGGCATATAAATTTTATAAATAATAAATAATAAATAATAGTTCGATATGAATCAGTCAGAAACAAAATTTAAAGCAAAACTGCATTTTTCAAGTCTCAAATTTAATTTATCCTCATCATTGTACACCTTCTCGTGAATGTTTAGCTATGGAAGAGAGAGCAGTTCAGCGAGCAGAACGAAGGAAACAATTGGAAGAAGCAAAAAAAAAGCGAGAAGACGAAAAGCTGGCAAGTAAAACTTAATTCTGACTTAAATATCCAGCAGGTAGACAATAAAAGGACCAATATAATGTTTAAAATACAAACATAAAATTTTATTTATTAGCCTTTTATTTTTTAATCACATTTCTGTGGCCCTCCATCTAACCAAGGAAATTAGGCAGTGAATATAAAACAAATTACAAACCACTTAAAACCAAAATAAAACCACATCCAAGTTGAGGCACCTATAAAAATTTCAGTCTCAACTTTATAAACTACATACACATGCCAGAGCTTTAATAAATTAATACCCTGGCCCCTGAAGTTGGTTTGCCTTAATAACATGACAATAACATTTTATACTGAAGAGCAGATGATAAGTTTTATAGATGAGGAGACACTGCATGTAAGCAAGAGAGCATGTTAGGGGAGAAAGGCACCGCATCTTTTTCTTCTTCCCAGCATAGAAACCAAACATTTTGTGAGAAGATGGATACAATAGAAAGTGTATGAGATGCATCTAAAATCCCTCTATTTTTCTTTAATAAAACAGCAAACAATTTTGCAACCCACTAATGTAGACTTAAAAAAATTAAACTTTTTACCTAACTAGACTTCATCTCCAACTAACAAGTTATAATGGTGGTTACTTGTTTTTGATATTTACATTTTACAAGTGAAAACCTGCTTTGAAATGTGTAGGTTTCCTGACTAATTACTGCTGGTAAAGCTATTCTCCACCATTACTGAAAAGGATTCTGAATAAAATATTATTTTTACCCCCTTTGTGTGTAAAACCCATATCATTATTTAGGTAGGCATCTGCTTTGGAACGTCTGTATTTCTTTGGGACAGGGATTTAAATATGATTTAGCTTGTCTTGTTCCATACCATCCTAAGGCTGAGATGCAAGCCAAAGAAGAAGAACGTCAAAGACAAGAAGTAGCAGAAAAAGAAGCTAAATTAGAGAAGAGGCGAGAAGAGAAGAGATTGCAGCAAATGGTGAGTGGAAGATTGTGCTACCAGCTATCTCACAGATCTATTACTGATAAAACACTAGTTTAAACTGGCTTTTCAATATGATTTTGTAATGGCACCAGTCTAATTCAAGCAGTTTCAAAGCTGCTCAGGAAAAAAAAAATACTTTCACTATTTCAGAAAAAAAATGTTTTAAACACCCCTATATCAAAGCCATATGAATTGCTGTAACATAAAGTAATAGCTCCAGTCCTGTGTTCTAGAATTAAGCTAGCCTGGCATTGTTGCTTAAATGATTCAAAGCTTCTGAATGAGATTGTGTTCAAACAGTTGGTGGCAGATTGGGAGGAATATTTAGACTGTATGCCCTCAAATGAACCTCCTGATGTATGAATGAGTAACTTCCTTGCCACTGTCATTTGATGCCCTTGCTCTTTCAATCTTATCCTGTCTAGGAGGAAAGGGCAAAGCAAGTGAAAACTGCTGCTACTGCTAGTCGACTTTTTTTTTTTAAAGTCTTAGAGCTGAGAAGAGTAAATAGTAGATAGATAAAGCAACAACAGAGGCAGAAATAAGGCCTGGAAAATCTGAAGCTCAAAATGGTAATGCTTCAGGTTTTGCAACTTCCCAAACATGATATTCATGAAACTTCAGTGGTCATTCTGTGTTTTATAGTCCCTAATCACAAAAAGATGTCCTATTCAAAATGATGCAGATTGGCATGAAGGAAATGCTTTTGGCAATGACCTTTGGAGCCATGTAGATGACCACAACAATATCTCCATTTCCTGCAGTTCAGAAAGAAATCAACAACTGAGCACATGAGTTTTACTTGTTTGCCCAAGAAATAGTAATATTTTTAATGAACTGGTCAAATTCTCTAAACTTTGCTTTTCTGATTTATTAATTACAGAAAGAACTGGAAAAACAGAGAAGGCTAGAGAGAGAACAGCAACTTTTATCCAAAGCTGAAGACCATTATATTAAGGTTCTGCTCAAACAGGGGTTAAAGGCCTGGAAAAGACTTACAGAGCAATCTGAAGAAAATATGGTGGTAAGAACTAGACTAAAACTGACCATGTTGGAAAAGAAAGTTAGTTTCATGTGCTGAAGATGAATCCTCTGCTATTTTCCAGTGTGTGAAGTGTTGGTGAGTGAAAAGGTTTTTTCATCAAATCAGGTTTCTGTGTTGTGATGATAATGCATGGACTAACACAGCAAGAAGGAACCATTCTCTAAGCCTAGTTTATACAGCCTTGATGGAAAAAGCTTTTAAAAATTCTGTGGGTCCAACAAAATATCTGAAGACAAGTTTAAAAGAAAGGGGAAAATATAATAGCAACCCAGAATGAGTGTTATGGTTAGCATCCCCAAATATTCTGGCCCAAAAGTAAAATGTCAGACTGTGACAGCATTTGCAGAAATGGCTTGTATAGTGGGAGCAATTATTTCCAAAATTGGAGCTCATTTACTAACATTGAAGTTAGTGTTTAAATTAATATTTTGAGCGTTTTTTTAAAAAAAATATCTGAACTACCTACAAATCAAGTATACGTATGAGCCCCCTCAGTTCTAGGCCTATTTCCAGCTAAAATAAGTGAAGATGCAATTGTGCTGTCAGACTATAAAGTTGAAATGGAGAAAAAAGAATGTGCTTGCTCTGGGAATCTATGTAGCTTGGTCATTGGACATAATAAAAGGGGCCTGGTCAGTGATGTTTCAATGACACAACCTTAGTTACAGGACCCTCCTTGCATCCATTTATACCAGTAACCATGTCTTTTCTTGATCTGTGAATTTAGATGGCGCAAAGCCATCACTGTACTAGGTTGCAGCAGAAATGTCTTCTTGCCTGGCTTCATCATATGCAAGAAATCCATTCAAGGAAAATAGCTCAAGCTGAGGATCTCCATTGCTCTCAATTGCTTAGAAGGTCTTTCAGGAGTTGGATAAAGGTGAGCAAGAGGGAGGGTGTGTGAGGGTGTGTGTGTGTGTGTGTGTGTGTGTGTGTGTGTGTGTGTGTATATATTAAAGTAATTGTAGGCATTTTCTAAAAGATTCTAATTTAATCTAGACTGGAGGCCAGGAGTTTGGAGTAATGAAGAGGGAGGGAGCATAAAGCATAATTTTTGTGTGTGTGTCGCACCACATGCTGACTTGTACGTTCACATTTGTGCATTGTGAGGGTTTTTTTCCTTTGACACATGCAGTAGAATATTTTGTTTCTTCCACCTACTTCTGTTGCTATATTGTTGTATAAAACGTAAACATACAGTACTTGAGTGACACCTTTTTCCTTTCATTGGACTTCTTTCAGTATAAGGATTACATATTTACTCTGGAAGAGAGTGCAAGCAAAGTCCATGAAACTACCCTAAAGAAGAAGTTATTTGGCTCTTGGTTTGATTTGGTAAACGTGGAGAAAAGTATATTGTGGGAAAAACAAAAGACTGCAGATCAATACTTTAATAGGTAAAATTGAATACACCAAAGGCATTTTCATTTAGATTGTATTTATTGCAAGAATTATACAGTATGTTCCTTGTTCTTTAGGTTCCTTTGGAATCATCTGAACATTGTGTGCGTGGCATGCATTCATTTTTTATACTTCTTTGTCCTGGGAAACAAGATGCAAATTATGCTTCTAGGATATGTAATTTAGAGGCAACTTATATGTTAAACTTAACTTTGTGTACAAACCAGCCATATAACTGTACCACTAAATAGAATGAACCATACCAGATAGAAAATCTGGTTCTTCTTCTAGTAATGTGCTTGGGCTGTTGGCTATTATTGCTTACTGTTCAGCCCATCTTTTGCTCTACAGAAAGCTAGTACTCCTAATAATACAATATTATTCAAAGGTATCCTTTACTGAATTCAATGCTTTTTTAGAATTTTAACTTCTACATAACACAATGTAGAAGTGTGGCTCTAGCACTAGCGTATGTCTATCCTCTTGTCATTTGGTGCAGACGCTGAGAATCATCAGCCATTGAATAAATTTGGCAGAGAAAATAATGGACCCAGTACCAGGGTGGGGGGAAATTAAGTTTTAATAAACTTAATTTCAATCCATTTTATGTACGGTATTAACACTTCATTTGGAAACTCCATATTCATTTATCATCATAGAAAAAAAAATTAAGCAACAGCCTTTATGTAAGACTTAAAAACTAAATAAAGTTCCCTTAGAGTTGTACACTTAGTGTCTTTCATGGGAACATACGTGGTCCTTTCTTTGCAACAGAATAAATGTAGTTCTGGGTTAGTTCAGAAATGTTAAAAACAGAATAACTGTAGTTCATGCCACTATTTCTTTCTGGGCTGTTTTTAAATTTCTGAACTAACCCAGAACTACATTTATTCTGTTGCAAAGAAAGGACCACGTATGTTCCCATGAAAGACACTAAGTGTACAACTCTAATCCTGAACTATGGTTATTCTGTTTTTTAAAATTTCTGAACTGACCTCTAGCTTTAAATTATCTGGATGTCTCAGGTTTGACTGTGATAGTTCCCAATTCAAGAAAAGGCCAGGCAGATACTGTCATTCACTGACATGTGTGAAAATTACAGGTAAATAGAGTTTATCCAAATAAAAATGTAGATACTCTACTGTATTCAGCTTTTTCTTGTAAAGTACTGAGATTTATCAAAATTTGTCTTGCATTATTTACAAGGCCCATTTCTGTTTGAAGACAGTATGTTTAATGTTTGACTAAGTATGTGTCTAATGATAGATGTTTTTATTAATATATGGACTTTGCTCTATGCTAAACAGAACAGCCTTATTTTAGACTGAATAAAATCAGAATCTTACTATCGATGGGGAAAATTATATTACAAAATATAGGATTCCAAATCCTTTTCTTTTAAATCTGTTGAATTAAAAAGGAAGAGGACTCTGGGATTTTGGGATGTATGCCTCAGTCTATTTGAGTGTATCACTTAGTTTTAAAAAACCACAAATAAAAGTTATAAATGGAAAAGAAGCATCTATGCATAAAGATCTTTTGGAAGGCAGTGTGATTGATTAGCGATAAAGTGAGTTGAGAGAATCACATCCTCACGTAGCCACAAAGCTCATTCTCTGTTTAATTTACCTCACAGGGATAGAAAGGTGTGGGATTAATATATTTTTGGAAGAAAAAGTGAAATGCAACCTAATAATTAAAAACTATTAGCAATATATTCCACTTGTTAAGAATGATGAACAGTGTAAGAAGAAAAGTTTTCTGATATTTAACTATTTAAATACCTGTTTTTCTAGAGTAAATTTGGTTACTGCCCTCTTGTCCCTATCTGTGAGATATAATACAGAATGCTGGATTACATAGGCCCTTGACAAATATTCACTTCACTTTCATGAAAATGAAACAATTGTTATGTTTGAGATACCATTTCAGACATAAAATCTTGGCAACTAGTTCTCTACATAGATAGGGAAAAACTTTCAGTATCTTTATTGAGATACTGTGGTTTCTGAGCATGAATAGACTCCCTTACATTTGTCTAGAGCAGGGGTGTCAAACTCGCGTTGTCACAGCTGCGTCACATGACGTATCGGGACTTTTTTCCCCTTCGCTAAACCGGGCGTGGGCATGGCCAGCACGTGGCGTGGGCATGGCCAGCACGTGATGCATCTGGCCCGTGGGCCAGGAGTTTGACAGCCCTGGTCTAGAGACTAGTGACATTTAGCATCTCTTTTCTCTATGGAAATTCCCTATCCAACAAGCTGACATGTTCCTGAAAAATAAGGAGGAAATAGTACATTGTTTCATAATAATCTCTGCCTCAACATAATAGCATATTTTAAAGCTGTTTATTAAGTATGGGGCAAGTATGAGAATAATTTTTAAAAAGTTTTAATAAACATATGCATGCCTGCTTACAATTCTACTGCCATTTTCTCTCTTTTAAACATTGTGTGATACAGGAGAATGATACTACTTGCATTCAGAGCCTGGCAAGAGTACCCAGTTCAGATGAAAGAGGAAAGAAAAAAAGAAGAAAGACTAGAAAAGCTAAGAAAGAGAGTATCTGAAATTTTGCCAGATTTCCAAGCATGACAAAAGGATTTCAGACCAGAGAACAAATGGAACTTGGAAGGAGAAAAAAGTCCATGTGGCAAATTCCCTCTTGAGACTCTCTGTAGCACCATTTCAATAAACTCATTCCTGTGTGTCTTTTCCCTTCTATCAACAATGTGGCAGTATCTTTGGTTTGCAAGGGAAACCCTACTGAATGTCTATTTTGCAATCAGAATTGACCTTAAGAACAAAACTTGTCTATTGCTGTTCAGCTGTTAAGAGCTCACAGTGTGAACATAGTGATGGTCCTTACTATTTGCATACATCCACATCAAGGCATTTTGTTATCTATCTCAAACAGCTGTAATATAAATGCAAAAGCAACCAGTTAATACCAGCTACCCTTGGTCTTTTCCCCAATTGCTGTGAGACAATCAGTTTCCACAATGTTGGAATACACTTCTATGCTCTCTAGACAACTAAGGTAATCCGTACAAATGCCTTTCACTGTTACTGTAAATAGAAATACAGTAATAACTATTGTTTCGGCATTCATGACACACAAAATCAACTGCCTAAAAGGGTCATTATATCTATTTTGAAAAGTGCAGTAGTCGATCCCAGATTTGAGGCACATGGTAAAGATTTGTGTGTTATATTTACACATGTGTAAGTCAGTCACTTTTAAAGGAAGATTTGTGTTTCTCACGTTCATATGCATCCTCCTTCAGCCATCTGAAGCCCTGGAATTTGCCAGTTGTCAGTCTCCCTTGTTGGCTACAAAATTCTGCTGCTGCTTCACATATTCTGAGTTTCTAAACTGTTAACACTTCAACTTCCAGATGGAATTTTCATAATTTTTGGCTGAAAACTGAATTAGAAACACGAAAGTCAAATCACCCTAGTAACAATTATAACTACAAAAAATTATGATAATAGAAAAACAGCACAGGAATAAATTATCTCTAAAGATGGATTAGTAATTTTTATTAAGAAAAATGTTAAAGTGAGAATACAAGAATTCTGGCCAGCAACTTTGCTTTCAAATGTGGAACTTCTTTAGTTTTAGAAGCTAGTTTTGGCTTCCTTTGTTCCACATTTATAGTACCACGGGCAAGTCATTGATCTCTTTGCAAAATGAGTTTGCCCTTGGTTATTAATTACATATCAGTATGACACTCCTTTGTGGCAAACCAATCATTATTGGTTTATGTGGTCACTAAGAGTTCACATTAGCTTGATGGTTCACAAACAATCCATATATAAGACCTCTAAATCTAAAGAGCCATTTGCTGGTCATCCACAAGTTTGCTTTGCCTCAAAAAATATTCATTCTTTAAGAACAAATAGGGATAACTTTAAATGATATTCTTCCATTTGTAGTTCAAATGTATTCATCTATTAGAAATCACGCACAGAATAAATTTATACAAGTTTTTTTTCTACTGTTTATAGGGAAGTTTATTCTAGGGAAGTTTATAGAAATTCCCTATTCAGTACCCTAATTTTTTTCAAATAACTGCATAGTTAGTCATTATACTTTTTATTTCTAGCTTCAAAAATTCTGAGTATAAAACATTAGTTTAAATTCCCTCCATTCCCTGCAACCTATTAGCAATTAGGTTTATCAGTATACATATAAAACTTAACCCATCTTCCCCTCAGCCTCATATTTAAAAAACAAAAAAAACAAATGAAAAAGATAGCCACTGTGGTTTATTGAATCACTGTTTTTAATGATGAAATTGTGTTATAGCTTTATTCACTTGAGTAATATATTTTAAACATTTAATGTATTAATAGCAAACATTAAGGTTATAAAAATAAATACTCCACTATGCAATCAAATTTATAGATAAAATATTTCAAAATTAAATAAATAGTTCAGATAGAAGCAATTTTATAATACATCACATATTCCAACTGGAAAAAAAAATCTAAGAATTGTAAACCAACAAGAAAGGAAATGTCCTGTTGTCTTAAAGTTCTCTAATGTAGTGAGATGGAAAAACAGATTTTGAAATATATAGTTATTTATCTATAGGGGGGGGGGGGACTTTGATACTATCCTGCAATGGCAAAATACATTCATGGTTTGATTAAAATCAGAGAACATTTAAGACATTAGATTGTTAGGCAGTTATTACTTGCTTTAGAAAGCATTCTTAACACAAATTATTTTAAAGACTAATTTGGTATAAAATAAAAAAGCACCATTAAAATAGTATATGTGTGAAAAGCTGTTGATCCACTGACCTATGATATATATTACTTACCGTAAGTCAGAAATATGGCAATGGACTAGCAGCTTCTGCTTCCTAATAATGAGCTCACAGCAAGACTTTCATATTACTAACATTTGATCTTGATCAACGAAAGCAACACAGGAAGCCTGCTCCTTAAAAATTCACCATAACCTCTGGACTGGAATTGACTGAGTAACACAGAAGAGATTTTAAATAGAAAATGCTGTAATGCAATTTTAAGTGTTTCAGAATTGTAGAATTCCAAAGGCTAGTTGGTATTTATCAAATTTAGGCACTGCTCATCTCAGTATCCAAGTGACTGTGGTTTCACTCTAGATTATATTCTACTTCACTGCAATACGCAATAAGTGCTTGGAAGTCACTTTCAGTTAGCTTAATTGTAGCTACATTGAATTGTCTTTACATGGCAACTCTTTCTTCAAAAAAATTGTGCTTTATATTTCTCACATTCAGGAGACAGTCCTTTCAACTTTCCCCCAAAAAGCTAAAAAGTTGGGGATTGTGGATTTTTAACACATTCCGTTGTTCCTTGCAACATTCCTTCATACTACAAGATATTTATTGTCAATGTCTAGCTTTTCCAGATTGCGTTCTGACAGCAATATTTTACAGCTTCTTTGGGGTTCTGTGAGGGTCAGGCATGGAGGCAACATTGCCCATTTTATGCTTGGGAGGGGGAGGGAACCCTCTTAAGCATATATCAGTAATAATTTCTTCAGGTATAGCTATCTACATTATCTAAAACATATTTTTGGTTGTTATAGTTAAATATGTACATTTTACCATTTCAAACCAATATTAAAAAGAAGCTGGAATTATATGTATGTTTTAAAAATTTGAGGATTTTGTTTCTTGTTACTGGCTAGCTACTTAGAAGATTACCAGGTTTTTTATTGAACTTTAGCATGTACGTAATCCTATAACGGTGTTAATATCATCTTCTTTAGAATGATATTTCTGTTGAGATGTGTGTGCATGCGTGCATATATAATATATATGATTCATATATATACTATATATGTATGAATCTCAGCGAATTTTAGCAAATGCCAACAACTGCAAAAAAATAATCTAGCATATGTTCATCTTTATAACAGAGAAAAAGTACTGGAGCTACATTTTCTATAGTCCCTAGTTCTTCAAACTGTTTTTCTTAGTATAATTGGACTTTTTCACAATTTGATTGCATTGTAGTTCTACAAATCATACTTGTATGATTTAAAATGTTTAAAATTCAGTTTGATGGATTTTTTTATAAGGCCCTCAAACAAGAAACCACACTTAGGCTGATGATCCATAATCAGCTGCGATTTTAATCATGCGCAATTTGCAATATTCGTTTTCAATCAAAAGTAGTTGTTGATTTTACATGATTTTTGAATTTGGATGTTTTAAGGGCTTTTTACTAGCTACTTCATTTATTTATTTAATATATGAGAGCTTAGAGCAGGGGTCTGCAACCCGCGGCTCTGGAACCGCATGTAGCTCTTTCATCCCTCTGCTGCGGCTCCCTGTCGCTCAAAACGTGTCACAACCGCCAATGTGCGACACCTGCTGGCACACGATTTATTGAGCACTTCAACCCATCTTTTTTTTTGGAGTTCAAAATGTTTTTGTTGCATGCAGAAATAAAAATTTGTTTTCTCTGTAGCAGTTGATTACATAAATGCAACACACTATAGTTTTTTTATACATAGCATAAAGGTAAAAAACAATATATGCAGTGTTATCTTCATTTTAGATGTCAAAAGGTTTTTGTGGCTCCCGGTGTTTTCTTTTCTGTGGGAAACGGATCCAAATGGCTCTTTGAGTGTTTAAGGTTGCCGACCCCTGGCTTAGAGTTTGGTGTTAAGACATTAGGCTAAAAATGGGAGACTCTGACTTCTATTCTTGCCTTAGGCATAAAGCCTGCTTGGTGACCTGGGCTAGTCACTATCTCAGCCCTGGGAAGGAGGCAATGGCCCCTGAAAAAAAACTTGCCAAGGAAATTGCAGGGACATGTCTAGGCAGTCTTCGAGAATCAGACACAAATGAATGAAGGGGAAAAAAACATACACGCCATCTGACTCTCAGCAACTCTGGGCAGTTCATCTAAATGTATGAACCACTTAAATTCATGCAGAAATAGCTTTTGCAATTCTGATCTTACATTGTTCATTATGAGCCATTTTAAGGCAAGGGATAAGTATATTAATTAAAAGCAATCATATTCTCAAAGTAAGCAGGTAATGGGGGGGAAAATGCTAAATGAGCTATGCAAATCACAGCTTTAAAAAAAGTCCATCCTATAGGCACTTATATATCTCTGCTCTTCTAATGTGAAGATATTAAAGAGTACAACATTGGAGAGCTCTTCCTTTTTTTGGTAAAAGCATAAAAACGAGGGAAGTTCCCTTTTTAATTCCTTATATCCATTAACAAAATTCAGAGTTTTTAACAATAAAGTTGAAAAAAATTCAAGTGTTTTGGCTACAATATATCATAAACGACACTCAGAACCTTCTCCACTATCCAGTTAATAACTATTTTTGCGTCAGAGAAATGCATAAAATTAAGTATGCAGGCTGTTAAATTTGGAGTGTGAATCCAAAGAAGACAGGAATTCCAAATAGAAAAATCAGAACCAGAAAATAGCATATCAGGATCACTCCTATAACCAACCTGCTTCTACACACACACACACACACACACACACGATCAAGGAGAGATTCAACCTAGAAATGAGAAATTTTCTGACAGTGAGAACAACCAACCAATGGAACAGCTTGCCTTCAGAAGTTGTGGGAGCTTCATCACTGGAAGCTTTCACGAAGAGACTGGACTGCCATCTTTCAGAAATGGTGTAGGTCTCCAGCTTGGGCGGGGGGTTGGACTAGATGACCTACAAGGTCCCTTCCAACTCTGTTATACTGTATCTAATTCATAACTGACATAGCAGATTGGAAAGTTGTGGTGTGAAACTCTTCTGCTCAGAGTTGAATACCTTTGCCTTCATAATAAATGCTCCTCTTTAGAGTCAAATTTCTTGAATCTTTCCTGGGAGATGTAGGGGCTGCCCTACATATAAAGAAACGATGTATTAAAGGAAACACATTCTGTTGTAACCGTATGACTGTGCCTCTCTCAAATCTATGACTTCCCAGCACAATACTCTGACCACCTGATTCATATATCCATATATGCCACAGAATGAGCCGAGAACAGAAAGTATGAGCTGCCTTCAAGGAAATGCTAAAACCTCAAGGTCACATCAACAGGGAAGTCTCTGCTTCTTTCACTTGTGATGGTTGTTTTTATATTTCCGTTTCCTCACTTGACACTAATAGGTATCAAGTGAAGAATATAAGCAATCCCAATCATACCAAGGTCTTCCTACAAAACATTTGGTGTGTGCATGTTTTTGAGAAAGTGGTATTGCAGTTTGCTATATGGCTTAAAAGGATCTTCACACTCCAGTCTTTACTTGCAAGAGATGAGAGCTATTTGCCCAGAATGCCTTTAGATATACATGATAAAGTTAATAGTTAAAAACTCCTTCATACGACATCTTCAGCGGTCTGCTGCAGATCAGATGAGTGCAAGGTGAAAAACTGGATCCAATTGTACAGAAAACCTTGATTATATTGGCCCGTGTCAACCATCATACCCCATAATAACCTCCTTCCAGTATTCTCCCGTAATGCAATGCGAGCTTCCCTCTCAGTCATGTTATAGCTGATATTCAAGAGCTGAAGAAGGAGGATGTAGCTCATACCAGAAGTTACAATGGCGCAATACCATACACAGGTGAATGTCAGGGCTGAACTAAATGAGGAACAGAAAGGCATGATTAATACAAAAGTTCATGAACAAAAATAATTTTCCATTGCTAGTCTGGAGCATTCTCCTATTTCTGGTAAACTGCAGTAGCAAGTAAACTATGCATGTAATTTTAAAGCATCGAATCCTAATTTGTTAGATTAAATATGGGAATAGAATGGATGTTCTTATTCTAACAACATACGAGATGGACTTATTTGTGGTGACTCTCTGCCATCAAATCACTTCTCCCCCAGGAGATGTGTTTGTTTCCCCTTTTTTTTAGTATAAAGCTGATCTAGAAGGATACTTCAGTCCTTTGGTACAGGGGTCTCCAACCTTGGCAACTTTAAGACTTGTGGACTTCAACTCCCAGAATTCCTCAGCCAGCTTTTCTGGCTGAGGAATTCTGGGAGTTGAAGTCCATAAGTCTTAAAGTTGCTAAGGTTGGAGACCCCTGCTTTGGTATGCACCTGTTAACCTGCTAGATGCCCTATTAATGTTATTGCCAGTTACTTTTTGTGAATATCATTTTACTCTTTTTAGCACACGTCTATGACTATTTTAGGGAAGAAAGATAGAGTTAAATGACTGCAAATAAATGGTTTAACTTTTTTCTCCAGAAATAACTTAAATAAACTTAAGATTTTAACCCAATACAGATTATTAAAAAAAAAAAAGTAAGCCAATGTGGAAGCACACCCCATATAAATGAAGCTAGAGAATTATATTCTTTTCAATGAAAAAAGACAAGAAAGAACAAAGTATGAGAACTCTCACTAGCAGACAAAAAGATCCCAGGACATTTGAGATGATGGAAATCTCCTCCACAGAAGTGTGTGTAACATTAAGCTCCCAATGCATCACATTGGTAAGCGATCACATTTTCCTTATGAAAGTGCAAAATTTCTCATGTAAACAAGCAAATAAAACTATTACATAGACTAAAAAAACCACAGAATTCCCACAATTTTCCTCTAGGGATTATTTTGATTTGATCCTATCAAGTTAGTGAGCATTCTCTCACCTGTATTCTCCATAGACACCAGGACAGTAAAACAGAGCACTGAGGGTGTTTTTTCCCCTACAAATGGTATCCAAAGTCAAAGAAATCCCATATATTGAAGTGAGCAGAAAAAGGAAGAGGGCAAGGACAAAAGCTTGATGGTTCTGTTCTCCAACACAGTTGTTAATCCTCCAAGAAAAAAAAGGGGAAATGTGATATTATAGTAACATGATTTATAAAAAGGTAGTATCCAAAGTGCCCATTAAATACTTGTCTTCGTTTTTTTTTAAATCTGAAATAACTGTCTATTCACAGCTTATAAAGTAAACACAACTACTTTGTGATTTGGACAAAAGAAAGGTACACGTCAGAGGTGGGTTCCTGCCGGTTCGCCCGAACTGGTAGTGACCCGCTGGTGACATCATGATGATGTCACGGATCCGGTTCGGTCGGTGCTGGTCCGTGGGCGCCGCCATCTTTTTTTTGAATTTTTTTTTTGAATTTTTTTTTAATTATTTTTTCTTCTGCGCATGCACAGAAGCCGAGTTTCCAGCACTGCGCATGCGTCGCCATATTGTTTTTGGCTTTTTTAAAAAAAATTATTTTTTTGCACTGCGCATGCGCACACGCGCAAAGCGTGCACGCGCCCATGAGGCACGGCCACGTGGCGCGGGAGGAAGCGAACCGGCAGCGAGGTAAGTTAGAACCCGCCCCTGGTACACGTGTCAAATGAGAAAAGGAAGCAGATTTGGGGGGGGGGGTGTTCAACAGACACTTGTATAAATATAACTAAGGAACGGCATGCTGTATTGCTTAAGAGGAGCTGCTACAAAAAAAAATCTCATTGCTGAAACAGGAACAATCTCAACCAGAATTGTTTATGATCTATATTCCAAAAGATTGTATGCCCCAAATGTGCATAAATTCTATTCATAAGCTTCAAAGACTATGTGCTTGCTATTTAACAAATGCCTTGCACTAATCTTTATAAAACAAACTTGGGTAAGAATTGTCCAACTTAGCAGATGCTGCATACCATTCACTGTCTGCTTATCTTAAATGCCCCAATCTGCTCTTCTGTTCACCTCTGCCAAGTTCCATGTCAGTTTTTTTTTTTATAAGGAAATCATTCCAAATCTTTGATAAGCCTTATATCCATGGAGGCAATTTAAATCACAGAAAACAGGCCCAAGATGATGTGTGCAGATAACTCTGATTTTCCACCCCACAGAATACGTGAAGCTTTGAAATTCTGGTTTCTTTCATGCGAGTTGGAAAATTAATTATAATGCTCTGTGGTGGTAGAGCTCATCCTGCACTAAACAGGGGCTATAATAGATGATATCCAAAGTCCCTTCAACTCTTACATCCTGATGGTATGATTTACCTATATTTCACTTCTGCCGCCTCTGGGTAGTAATGGGAACGCTGAAATTTGTAACTTTGAGCAGAAATTCCCCAACTAACGGCGAACAAAAGAAAGCCCAAAGATAAAGGCTTAGGAACCCAATCTGTTCAACAAGTCAATGGAACCACTCACGTACAGATAAAACCAAAGTAGAAAAATATTTCAGAGAGAACTACAGCTTGCTGGCAACAGACGTGTTAGGAAAAAAACCATCAAGGCCAACTAAGGAACGTACCAGACACAGTGATGATCCAGTCTCTTCACACACCTGCCACATATTCGGCAGTGTCCAGCTCGAGCTGGTCTAACCAACTGACATTTGATGCACCAGTCCTTTGCACCCTGACCTGTCTCTGCTTCCAATGTTCTGGAGCAGCTCTCAGTGTTAGTGTGTACAGCAACACCCGAGGCAGGTACTCTGCAAAGCCCATTGGAGTTTCCCAGGCCATTCTTACTGAACATGTTATTACTGCAACTGCCTTGGCAAAGTGCTTTGTCGCTGCTCATTTGGCTGAAAAGGTAGCCAGGATCTTTCTTGGCTCGATGTAGGGCTACAAGCATCAGGATTAACCCACAAGTAAGAAGAGCCACCTGACTGTATTCCACATGGCCTCGGGGAACCACTTCCTGGAGAAATACATAGTACATGTAACCTAGGGAGAATAGGCCCAGGCTTAAGAAGAAGAGAGTTTGACCTTTCTTCCTATGTGTGAGGTAGTAATACCATAGTACTAGTATAGGAAGCGATATCAGGATGACGAGGGCCAAAAGGAAGTGCAAAGCTGCTACGTGAAGGAAAAAAGGAAGCAAGATGATTGGCGGGAGGAGGCTGATATCGATCTTTACAGCCCCTCGAATCCATGGAAAACGGAAACGATCGGTGAAGGTTTCTGTGATTCTCTCCAATATTCCGGGAGGTAAAGATTTGCAAGTCATCCATCTGTTAGGAAAAAGCACAGATTCTGCTCATATTAGACCAAACAGAACAAGAAATACCATATTTTTTGGACTATAAGATGCACCAGTGTATAAGACGCACCAAGATTTCGAAGAGGTAAGTAAGGAAAAAAGTTTTTCTGCAGGCCTCCCAAACCCTCTGCGTGCCCCATTTTTTGCAAAAACGGATGAAAAACAGGCCTGTTTTTGCGGAAAAACGGGGTGCACAAAGGGTTTGGGAGGCCTGCAGAATGCTTCTGGGGGCTGGGGGAAGGTAAAAACAACCGTTTTTGGGGAAAACGGCGTGGTTTTCCCCCGTTTTTAGCAAAAACGGGCACGTTTTTGCCTTCCCCCAGCCCCCAGAAGCACTCTGCAGGCCTCCCAAACCCTCTGTGCACCCCGTTTTTGCAAAAAAACGGGCCCATTTTTCACAAAAATGGGACGTGGGGGCGGGGCTTCGGAAGGCCAAAAATGGCTGTATTCGGTGTATAAGACGCACCAACATTTCCACCCTCTTTTAGGGGGGGAAAAGGTACGTCTTATACTCCGAAAAATATGGTACATTTCTGCCAGTTTCTGTCACATTAACTTGCACCGCATCAGAACTTACAGGGAGAAAATCTTTAGATTCTACTTTTACAGGAGATAAGCATGCTTTTCTAAGGACATGTTCATACGAGAAAAAGCAGTAGCGCCTTTGGATAATCACCAGCTCCAGACAAGTGTCTGTTCTTTACATCCCACACAAGGGAAGCAGAGTCATAGCCCAGCAGAGAACACATGTCACATTTCATCACTTCCACTCTACTGTCTGCTAATTGAACTGGACCACAATTCCCATCACTTTCAAATCTAGCAGTGATGAATACTGTAATCCAACACACTTGGGGGGCAGGGATTCAGGGAACACCGATCCATGCTATCAGCAAAAATACAACAGTTGGTGGGAAGTTCGTCTTCTGCTTTTACATTTTAACCTACGCAAGGCAATAGCATCTCTAACCAACAAGGTTATTTGCGCAGAAAGAAGGGACCTGTAGACCCAATGAGTCGGAAGGGGAAGGCAGAATCTTTTTTTTATCTACCTGGACTACGAGGTAGTAGTACCAGGTAGAGGTAGTAGAGTATCAAGGATGCAGCTGTAGAGGTGGTCAACAGTATAAAGTATTTGGGGGTGCAGATAACTAACAATCTGAACTGGTCTCTCCACACGTCATCCTTAGTGAAGCGTGCAAACCAGCGTCTGCATTTCCTGCGTCGGATGAGGAGAGCACATCTTTGTCCTTCTGTCCTGGCCACTTTTTACAGAGGCACGATTGAGAGCGTTTTAACAAACTGCATCACCGTTTGGTTTGGTAGCTGCAGTGCCTCAGAGAGAAAGTCCACTCAGAGAGTGGTAAGGACAGCAGAGAAGATTATAGGACGCTCGCTTCCTGTCCTTCAGGATACTGCTTATAAGCACTATGTGCTTAGAGCTCAAAGCATTGTTAGAGACCCCCTGACTTCCGCATCACTGTTTGGTTTGGTGGCTGCAGTGTCTCAGAGAGAAAGTCCATTCAGAGAGTGGTAAGGAAGCTGAGAAGATTATAGGAAGCTCACTACCTGTCATTCAAGATACTGCTTATAAGCATTATGTGCTTAGAGCTGAAAGCATTGTTAGAGACCCCACACACCCACTTCACTGTCTGTTTCTGTTGCTCCCCTCTGGGAGGAGGATTCGAAGTATTTCTAGCAGGACTACCAGATTCTGTAACAGCTTTGTTCCCTATGCCAGCCATCTGGTAAACTCGCAAGATTCGTTTCTCTCGCCATGTACATGTATCCATCCAAACTAAACTGTGTTGTTTCTCCCTGTCATATAATATATGTGGGTATATGCATAATTTTGTATTTATTTATGTATTTATTTATTTAGTCATGTTTATGTAGTGTATATATTAGAGGTGGAGACCCTTTGAGAGCTGTATGCAACGAAATTTCATTTTAATGCATGCCGATTAGTGTACATTCAAAGTGACAAAGTTAGTCTAAGTCTACCAGCCACAATCTAGGTACTATATATACTAAACCACGTGAAAATCCAGAGCTACCCATCAAGGTCAGTGACATCTCCCCGCCTCCTCCCTAACGAAGTCCCAAGCTTGAGGAAATCCTCAGAAACAGCCCTCCCCCCCTCTCCTTACCTTTCACAGCACTCGTCGAGGTCCTCGCATTCGCAGAGACACGCCGCTATGTGGCTCCTTTGGCCCTTCCGATCGAGATACTCGCAGCAACAGAGCGTATCTTCCACGTCCTGGGCTCCCGCTCTTTGCCCTGCCCGTTTGACCATGTTTCAGCCACGTACGATAGCAACAATAACGGGACCTTGCTCCGACCACGGTCCGCATCGGAAAAGGAGCGGGAGAGCGGGCGGGACACCAGCTTTCAGATCAGACCGAGGACCGTTCAACGCTTTAAAGAACTCCGGGTGAAAGTAAGTCTGAATTTTGGGGGAAAAAAAGATTCGCGCAGACAAAAGTCGTCGGTAAACGCTCACGGGCGGAAAGACTTTCTCCAGGGTAACTCCACTTACCAGTAACTCCACCTAACTACCTGCGACCGAGCAATACAGGATTCCTGTAAGGAATGGATCCTTTAGATAAAGCACAGGATTCCTTATTACACTTATCAGAAATAATAATAATTATTATTATTATTATTGAACTACCCTGCCTGTACCATGAGAGCAAAGCACCGCCGCTGTAACCTTCATTGTAAGCGATTCTTGCCAAGTCCGTGACTCCCCCGCCCCGCGATTCTCGTGGCCGTTCTGATTTGCAACTCCGTGAAGGCAAGGAACGAAAAGGAAGAAAGGCTCCCAGCGCCCCCTTTCCTTGGCCACGACGATTGGTGGGATTCTCGACACGCTCCGCCTTGTTTTCTTTTAATCGCTCCTGCTTTCGAGGCAGGACCCCCTCCCTTCTTGCAGTTCTCCCCTAAGTGTCCTCGCGGCAACCTGAAGCTTCCGGCTTCTTTACAACGCCGGTCTTTTCTTCTTTTTTTGTTTCCCCCTTTGTGACATCACGGAGATCGGCCCACTGCCGGGAGGATAGCGAAGGCGTGGTTTACCTTAATCCCAGTTAGTGCCGAGGCTTGCCTTGTAGAACAGCTGTGAGCGTAGACCCAAAGGTGCTTCTTCAGGAGGCAACTGGACTTTCTTGTTTTTTTCTTTGAAGACGTTTCTCTTCTCAACCTAGAAGCTTCTTCAGCTCTGACAGGATAGTGGGGAATGGAAGGATTATCCTGTCAGAGTTGAAGAACCTTCTTGGAAGAGAAGCGAAACGTCTTCAAAGAAAAAAAACAAGAAAGTCCAGTTGCCTCCTGAAAAAGCACCTTTGGGACAACCATGACCTGGATGACTGAGAATCTCTACAGACTTTTAGCTATACAGTTTGGGATGAAAACCCTCTGAATGGTGTGGGAGTAGGAATGGATTTCCAGAGAAAGAATTGCAGACTACAGGAACCAGAAGCACTACTCAGGTGACCCTAAGGACACAGGTGCTTTAGCAACCCTCTAAAAGGATGCAAATGACCAGCTGTCTGCAAGGAGTATAAATCCTTCCATTCCCCACTATCCGGTCAAAGCTGAAGAAGCTTCTTGGAAGACAAGAGAAACGTCTTCAAAGAAAAAAAACAAGAAAGTCCAGTTGCCTCCTGAAAAAGCACCTTTGGGACAACCATGACCTGGATGACTGAGAATCTCTACAGACTGTGAGCCTAGTCTATAGAGAACTGGTCCACAATATACTTGGTGAAGATTCCATTGACTATAAATACGGGGAGCGGAGATCATTTGAGCAACACATACTAGATTACAGTACTATCGCCAACTACTTTTTGGTCTCGCATTCAGATCCAACCCATGTACGGTAGTTAAATTATGTTGTCAGGAGCTAAAATACGTTGAATTGATGCACGATTCGGATCTTATTACTTTCATGCCCCCAAAGTTCTTGCTCCTGAGTTTCGCCCACCAATCGATTAGGTCTGCTTATTTTGGCTGTCTTGCATTTCTCCCCCCATCAAATGAGTTAGGTTCATCGATTGATGGTTAAATTACTTCAGCAAATTTATGATACCATGCCGTAATTACAAGAAGGATATTGGACCAATCGATTACATCTGCGGCAGGCAAAAACTTTTCAGGTCTATTTTGCTAGTGGCAGGCAAAAAAGAAACAATTATAAGGAAGAACACAATGCCATAAAAAAGAAACCTATTTGTATCCATTTTGTAGTCAAAACATATATTTATTCTCAGTTCTTAATATTCACGCATAAAGGCAAAGCTAATGGTATGTCTGCACTTTGCCCATTTCCTGCCACTAAGATGCATTAAAACAGAAAAATAAATTTCTTCTTAAACAGTTCAAATTATAAACTAGTGATGGTTTTTAGCCATGCCTTTGATAATGTAGGTGGATGAGTAAGATCTCATTTCCTATTTTATGAATCCTTTCAAAAGAATTAAAAGGTCTTAATTTACTTTTTTTTTTAAATGTAATTACAGGTTAGTTGTATATACAGGTAGTCCTTGGTAAGCCACAGTTGAGACCAGAATTTCGGTAGCTAAGCAAGGCAATTGTTAAGTGAGTCAGGCCCAATTTTATGATCTTTTTTGCCATGGTTGTTAAAGTGAATCACTGCAGTTAAGTGAATCATGTAGTTAGCAAATCTGGCTTCCCCCATTGACTTTGCTTGTTCGAAGACATCTAGGAAGGTTGCAAATGGCCATCACATAACACCAGGATGCTACAACTGTTGTAAATACATAAGATAAAGTTAAGGCTGTCCAATCATGTCCAACTCTGGGGAGGGGGATGCTCATCCATTTCTTATCCATGGGAGCCAGCGTTGTCTGAAGACGCTTCCATGGTCATATGACCAGCAATACTATACACCAAGCACACTGAACGCTGTTACCTTCCCACCACTTTTACCTGTTTATCTGATCGTATTTGCATATTTTGAACTGATAGGTGGGTAGGAGCTGGGGCAAGTAATGGGAGCTCACCCCATCACGCGTAAATACATGCCAGTTGCCAAGCACACAAATGTTGATGAGATGATTGTGAGGATGTTTTTGAGGAACAGTTGTAAGTCATTTTTTCAGTGTTGTTGTAACTTGAAATGGTCACTAAATGAATTGTTGTAAGTTGAGGACCACCTGTATTCCATTTTTTAAATTTCCATGAAAATGTTTCTATTTAGCCATACATTTGTAGGAAGATAAACAATATGATAATAATACAGCGGTTCTCAACCTGTGGGTCGCGACCCCTTTGGGGGTCGAACGACCCTTTCACAGGGGTCGCCTAAGCGCGCGCTAGCCTGCCACGCCCCCTTTGTCAATTCATTGCGTGCGGGGCGGGGGCGGGGTGGGGGTCGCGGGGGTCACGGGGGTCGCGGCATTAGGAAGGTCGAGAACCACTGTAATAATAGATCCATATAACAGAGGTAGTTTATCAACATTTACTTAAAAGATAACTGGTTGGTATGAGTCCCTACCCCTATTACAAAGTGGCAGTAGAAGAAATGCAAGTGATCTACTTTTCTTTTACCTGTTTGTAGTACAAGACAGCTATTTAATACTGGTGGGTGGAATATAGAAACTTTTTGCCTATGTCCATGATACAAAGTAACGATTACATTAAGATTCAGGATTAATTAGCTCAATGATGTTTCTCTTTACCAAGTAGAGACTTCGTTTTCTAATTGCTTTTGGAATGGAATGACAGTTGGAAGGAACCTTGGAGGTCTTCTAGTTCAACCCCTATGCCCATGATGGCGAACCTCTGGCACGCGTGCCAGAGGTGGCACACAGAGCCCTCTCTGTGGGCACACGCGCCGTCACCAGCTGCTCTTCTGGTTTCCAGTGTGCACATGTGTGCTGGCCAGCTGGTCTTTGCGGGCGCTGGAGTGCCGGGAAATGGCCTGAAAATACCCAAAAAACAGGCCATTTTGGGGCCTTTTTCCAGGCCATTTTCAGGCTGTTTTTCAGGCCAAACCCAGCCTGAAAACGGCCCGACAAATGGCCTGAAAATGGTCTGAAAAACGGCCAAAAAACAGGCATGCGCACCGGCCAGCTGGCCTTTAGGTTTCCGGCGCTCCAGCGCATGCACATGCACATGCATGCACACGTGTTCCGATTTGGGCAATCGGTGCCGAAAAAGTTCACCATCACTGCCCTATACCATTTCAGACAAAGGGCTGCCCAATCTCTTCTTAAAAATCTCCAGTGATGGAACACCCACAATTTCTAAAGGCAAGCCATTCCACTGGTTTATTGTTCTCCTTGTCTGGAAATTTCTCATTTCTAGGTTGGATCTCTCCTTGATTAGTTTCCATCCATTGCTTCCATCATGTCACCCCTAGTCCTTCTTTTCATTAGACATACTTAGTTCCTGCAAGTGTTGTTAATATCCTTTAGCCTCCAATCTCCTAGTGATCTTTTTGCTTTTCTTTGCACTCTTTCCAGAGTCTCAATATTTTTATATCATGTCAATTAAAACTAGATGCCATATTCCATGTGATCTTACCAAGGCATTATAAAGTGGTGCTAACACTTTATGTGCTCTTGATTCTACCCCTCTGTTAATGCAGCCTAAGCTAGTGTTTTTGGCAGCTGCAGCATACTGCTGGCTCATATGTTATCCACCAGAACTCCCAGATGCATCTCACAGTTACTGTTGAGCAGGTACCATCTATTCTATACCTGTGCGTTTGGTTTTTCTTGCCCAAGTGTAAAACCTTTTCACACCATTGAATTCCATTTTATTGGATTGGGCCCAGTGTTCAAGTCTATCAAGATCCTTCTTTCTGGATTTTGAGCATATTTTCTGGACTGTTGGCTTTTCCCATCAACTTGGTGTCGTCTACAATTTTGATGAGTACTGGGCATAAAACAGGACCATGAGGTTCCCTTCATGTAGATGTAGTTCCATTAAGGACTACACATTGAGTGCAGTTGGTCAGCCAATTATGAATCCATCTGGTGATGCTATCTAACCCATATTTTTCTACCTTATCAAGTAGTAGGTTGTGATCTATTTTATCAAATGCCTTACTGAAGTCCAAGTAAGTTATGTCCACATTTTGCTGGTCCACTAATTTTGTCATTTTGTCAAAAAATGCAATGATTTGTCTGGCATGATCTGGTTTTGATAAACTTATGTTGGGTTTTGGTTATACGTTTGCCGAGGTGGCGCAGTGGTTAGAGTGCAGTACTGCAGGCTACTTCAGCTGACTGCTAGCTGCAGTTCAGCGGTTCAAATCCCACCAGGCTCAAGGTTGACTCAGCCTTCCATCCTTCCGAGGTGGGTAAAATGAGGACCCAGATTGTTGGGGGCAATATGCTGACTCTGTGAACCGCTTAGAGAGGGCTGTAAAAGCACTATGAAGCGGTATATAAGTCTAAGTGCTATTGCTATTGCTTACCTCTAGATGTTCACAGATTTGTTACTTATTTTTTCCAGGATCTTCCCAGGAATTGATGTCAGGCTGATTGGTCCGTATTTTCCTGGATCCATTTTTTTCTGTTTTTTAAGATAGGAACGATGTCAGCTGTTTTCCAGGCAACTGATAGTTCCCTGGTGCTCCACGATCTTTGAAAGATACAATTCATGTCTGCCAGCTTCTTCACAACCCTAGGGTGTAATCCGTCTGGACCTGGTGTTTTGAACTTGTCTAGAGTGGATAGATATTTTCTTACCATTTCTTGCCTGTTTTGATTTGCATTCCTAATCTGTCTTTTGTTGTACTGTTTTTGAGAGGTAGGATTGGTTTTTTTCCTCCTTTTTGTGTAAAGATAGATGCAAAGAAAGAGTTAAGCAGTTCTGCTTTCTCCCTACTGTCCATCACCCTCCTTGACATCTTCTCCCACTAATGGACCAATCATTTCCTTACGTTTTTTTCGTAAATTAATCTGGCAAAAACTACAGTGTATGTTTCGAAGCACTTATATTCATATTCCCTTTGATTTGTGTTCAATATTTTGAGATGACACACAACACATTTATATTCAATAATTTCTTTTTTAAAGGAATCTAGCATTGTAGTTACATTTTCATGCCAAGAGTTAATCATGGGTGTCTTGGGAGTCATATAAGGGCTTTTGGTCTTTAGTCATCTTAGAGGTGATCCTACTTACCCTGAAGTTAAATCATTAATTTTTTAAATTATATTTTAGTCAATCTAGTAAAAAAAATTCTTTGATGAAATTATGTGAAATTAGAAAACAATAGTCAATAAAAAACAAAAACAGACAACTATAAACAATGCAATGTACAACGAATTGCATCATCTAAAATCAAACAGTATTGCAAAAGGAAGGCCTTCGCTTGGCCTGAAAATATCACTTGTTTTCCTTAGGGCAGCGGTTCTCAACCTGTGGGTCGCGACCCCTTTGGGGGTCGAACGACCCTTTCACAGGGGTCGCCTAAGCGCGTGCTAGCCCACCACGCCCCCTTTGTCACCTCATCGCGTGCGGGGAGGGGCGGGGGTCGCTGCGGCAGGGTCGCGGCATTAGGAAGGTTGAGAACCACTGCCTTAGGGCATCGCAAGTGAGAAGACTCTATTGCCATTCCTCTATATTTGGGTAACATATTTCAGTAACATAATATGGTAAGGACACTTAGCAAAGATGAGACAGCAACTGTTTTTGTTATTTTATCAAATTATAAACTAAAACTGTGTAGTAGTTTACACTTATTAATACATTGCCATCCACATTAGTACTAGTTGTACTGTGATTAATAATTATTTTTCAAAATCCCTTGGGTGTTTCTGGTTCATCAGTTAAACTAGTCTTATATATAAGGACTAAAAAAGCACTTTTGACAAAAGACAAATGAAAATAAAGACTCCTAAACAGAAGTCACAAATAGGATTACTTCCTCTTAACAGAAAGATACACGGTATAATCAAAACTACACAGTACTGTATGTTCATAATTTTATTTCCATCACACTTTCAATGTTTTTGTTCTTTTTTATCAGAAGTACAGTTAGAATTTTTTTATGGGATAGTTAGTTTTCTTTATCAGAACAGAACACTTACATATCACAGTCTGCATCTTTAATTGTTACAAGGGACATGATCCCCCAGGCCTTGAAAACTATAAAACTATAAAATGATAAGTATATTCTTACAAAGAGCTCTCTAACGTTGTAATATATAAATCAAATTATACATTAGTTACTTTTTAAAGATATGTAGGGTTGGTCATTTTTAAATATGACTTCCAGACATGAATGAAAATTCCCTGAGAAATTCTGAGAATTGAAATGATAGCGATTAAGAGGAAGAAATGTTATAATCCATAAAACAAACTCCCCCCAAACAGAAAAAGCTACATGTAAAATTTAGATTTATTCATAGATACCTGGAACAAATAAGCCAAATGTTGCAACAATTTAGTTTTGAAGATTTTTTTACATAGATAAAAGGAAGATGATGTGAAAAACTTTGCATGTGATAAACCAAACATTTTATATTGCATTTTTCATAACACTTAAGATTGTTTCCATCTAAATCCAGTGTTTATTACTTTATACAGTACAGTGCAGTGGTTTGCTGAAGTGTTTATCTGCAATGTATATATAATTATCAGCTCTCCTTGTGTTCTCAAGCATTCATTTCCACCAGTATTCACAGCTCAAGAAACTGTTTTCACACACACATACATATATATATATATACACAGAAACACACATATAAGACATCAGGTGGGTCAGGAAGATTCACAGAGATTCACAAATTCACAATAAAATTCTTTTTAAAAGAAGCTTATTCCAGAACAACATTTATTATATGTGAAAGTATTGTGATGAAAAGACTGTAATAAAGAAGCAGCTTTACCATCACAGCAATATATTTTCATTCTTCTTAGTAGCTGGTTTTGGTGACATCAACTTTCAGGCTCCCCATCTTTGGTTGTGTTTAGGTGATCAAAACTATGCTGGAGCATAGACAATGAGGTCTTCAGCTGGAGTGATAAAGATTGCATAAGGATTACCCAACAAATTATACTTTAAATCAGAAATGTAATTATTTCCAACCCAAAGCAGTTCTAGGTTTCACAGGAAAGTATCTTTACACCCCCTTTTCAGTTGGAGCCCTTAATAAGGACTTGCAAAGATAGAAAGAGGGGGAGGACACCAGTTTACTTGGTAGGTAGTGCTATTTTAATTATCAACAGTGTCTCAAGAGTGAGATGACATCATCCTTGTCCATCATATATAATACCAATGAAAGTCAGCCAGCATTTATTTAAGCTCTAGGTTTCTTCGGTACAATTATTGGCACCAAGGTAATTGTCTATTAAGAGTTCAGAACCTTTTAAGAAATCTCCCTAATTCTAATCAACGCAAAATGAAAAGGGGAAAAGATAAAGGCTCTCCCATCTCTCTGATTTTGGCTTCACCAGTATCAACTTCTGCCTCCATTCATGTTAGTGTCCTGCCATTGATAGACTTTCCAATTTATATTATTGTGTGCTTAAGGACTCCTTTAGATCTGCTTCCCTAATCTACCTTCTTATTTGTCAGGATAATCAGAAGGAAGACCTTTGATTGTTGCAAGATCACTATATTGATAGTTGGTCACCTCATATCCAAACTGCTTTTAAAAGCTGTCTCTTTCGGATATTGATTGGTTCTATGCCATCCCCCTCTTCTAGGGTGGATCACCAGTCATCAGAACACTGAGCTTTTCACAATCCTTAGCATTTGGCCTCAGATAGCAACTACTAGCGGTACTGAACCATACAAACTTTCCTGTTTAAAGATTGCACAATGCATCCTTCAGCATTATTCTCAGATGACAGCAGATTCAGTATAGCAATTAGTTCATAATGTTACATACAGCTAAGCCATTCTTGCTGAATATAATAAGAGACTGGGGAATTACCTGAATCCCTTGTCCACAATTCATCTGAGGCTCTAGTAGCCGCCTGGAACAGGGCGGCCTCTGGGGCTCTAGATCGGATTGCGCCTGTGCGACCTCTACATGGCAGTAGATCCCGTAGAGCTCCCTGGTTCACCAATGAGCTCCGGGAGATGAAACGCCACAAGAGACGTCTAGAGCGACACTGGAGATCCAGCAAATCCGAATCTGACCGAGCACTTCTAAGAGCCTTCATTAGGACTTATTTAGTGGCGATACGGGCGGCAAAACGGTTGCATTTTTCCGCTCTTATTGCATCGGCTGATTCTCGCCCAGCCGCCCTGTTCAAGGTAACTCGTTCCCTCCTTAACATTGAGGGAAAGGAGGAACCTTTGCAGGGGAGAGCTGAGGAATTTGTACAGTATTTGGCGGATAAAGTCGCTCAGATTCGGATGGCCCTGGACTATGATTGGGCAATTCCGACCGAGATGACGGGGACAGGTCTTGGTCCTATTGTGTGGGATGAATTTGCGCCTGTGCCTCCTGAGGAAGTGGACAAGGCTATTGGAGCGATGAGATCCTCAACTTGTTTATTGGACCTGTGCAC
>QLTV01002927.1:1965625-1977273 GCA_003457575.1 Thermophis baileyi | reverse complement strand
CATGGTGCTTTATTGTCAACTGCAGAAAAAAATACATAATTTTCACTACAATAGTGCATTTTAACAATATTTTGAAATTTATATCTACCTTAAGATGTAGCTGCCCCGGGTTTTTTTAATGCAGCGTCGTGAAAGTAATGAATGTTGAATTGGGCTTTTATTACTGATTTGCCAGCTTACTTCTATTTTTCAGTTTCAATCTTACATACACATCCTCCCCAAAGCAAGACCCCTATCCTCAAGTACCCTTAGCCAAACAATAATGTGCCCTAATAAATCCTTTCAAATGCTACATCTCTGCCACCATCTTCCACCGACAGCCAAGATAGATTGAAGTTGTCTCTAGCTGTTCCAGTTTTGAATTACTATTTTTCTTCTTCTCTGAACTAAAACTGACCATGGATATGATTTAGCATATTTCATCAATAATATGGTTGCTGACAAAACCAGTTTTTATACCATTAACTTCAGTGGTGGGTTTCAAATTTTTTTACTACCGGTTCTGTGGGCGTGGCTTGGTGGGCGTGGCTGGGGAAGGTTACTGCAAAATCCCCATTTCCTCCCAATCAGCTGGGACTTGGGAGGCAGAGAATAGATGGGGTGGGGCCAGTCAGAGGTGGTATTTACCGGTTCTCCGAACTACTCAAAATTTCCACTACCGGTTCTCCAGAACTGGTCAGAACCTGCTGAATCCCACCTCTGATTAACTTACTATAACCATCAAGAATTGTTAGAAAGTAAATGAAAAGGAATGTTGTTTCTTAATCCTCTAGATCAGTGTTTCTCAACCTTGGCAGCTTTAAGATGTGTGGACTGTAATTTCCAGAATGCTGACTTGGGAATTCTGGGAGTTGTAGTCTATACACCTTAAAATTCCTAGGATGTGAAAAACTGCTCTAGTTATTCATAATGATGTCTGTCCTTACATATAAGAGCCGAGGTGGCGCAGTGGTTAGAGTGCAGCACTGCAGGCTACTTCAGCTGACTGCTAGCTGCAGTTTGGCAGTTCAAATCTCACCGGCTCAAGGTTGACTCAGCCTTCCATCCTTCCAAGGTGGGTAAAATGAGGACCCAGATTGTTGGGGGCAATATGCTGACTCTGTGAACCGCTTAGAGAGGGCTGTAAAGCACTGTAAAGCGGTATATAAGTCTAAGTGCTATTGCTATTGCTATATACAATGGCTCAAAACAATAAGGATCAGAATACTTACCTGTTCCAGCAATGCTATAGAATCCTTTAACACCCCTTTCACGTGTTGGGCTTGATTCATGTTATGATGAGTTTTCTCCTTTGATGCCACATTAAGGGCTAGACTGAGGAAAGAACAGAACATTAAAATGTAATATATTTGCTTCATCAAGCATGTTATTTAATCATGCTCTCATCTCTATATTAATTTTACTAGAAAAATCCACATTGAGACAGTTCCTAGATTACCACATGGTGGATAGAATTTCAGTTATCTCATCAAAAATATTAAGGAAGGCTGAAAACTTTCAGAGGGAGAATATTACCATTTTGTACAATTTTTGCAAACCTAAGTATGGGTGACCATCATTTCCCATATTGTTGTGAAAATAATTGATTATGGGATCATTCAAAATGACAAATAATCAAGTGACTTCCCAAGTAAATTGCCAGTACTGGCATAAAAATAAATATTAAGAATTCAAATCTTCCATGCATTATCTAGTGAATTCATATTAGTGACAACAGTTGTACTAGGGATTCGTAATTTTTTCCTATGCTACAGCAGGACAGTGAGTTATGATATTTCTTCAGGCCCTCTGTCATGACTTCCTGGCCTTCCCCATTAGTAAGAACTTTCTCATTTGAAAAAAATAATAATGTCCAAGCACTCCAAGTATGCAAGTTTTCTTTTTTAATAAAAGCAAAACTTAACTGAAAGGAAATTCCCCTTAGTACTGCTTCCCCAGAGTTGGGTCTTTTGAGTGTGGCTTAATCAGAATTTATTTATGTATTTATACAATATTTCTTCACTATTTCAATTTCTCTTAACTAAGAGCAATTTACAAAAAATAACAACAAACCAAAATTAATACAATAACATACACAAATCAGTCCCAAAAGGTTACTGGAAAAAATGGTTTTCAGAGCTTTGAAATGTGAGCAAAGTGGACGAGACCTATCCTGACCGAAAAAAGGTCTAGAGATAATGGGTTTAGAATTTTCTACAATTAAAACCCCAGTACCTTTTTCAAATTCTTCCCCCAAAATGGAAGGTTAGAAATTGTGGATGCTGTTTAATACCGCTATATCAAGAGATAGTTTCTTTAGGAGAGGACACATCTCTGCTCCTTCAAGGTAGATAGTTCCTCCCCCTCTCTCAAAAAGGTTTAGATCACTTCTCAAATCCAGGCATATACATATTGTCTGGCATTAATTTCCAAATGAATTCTTTATCCATGAAGAACCTCACATAAACATCATAGTGGCCATTCTTCCTCCTCTCTACCAATAAAGGGTAAAGGTAACATTAGGGTCACTAGACTCAAATCTACAGATGCAGTAACAATGGTTATTAGTAAGAATACTTTGCCAGTATTATTGCCAAAGAATATTAATAATGTTGAGTATATAACCATGTTGATTGCAATCACAATTCATTTCCTCCCAGCATTGACCTAAGCTTTATTTTCTGGAACTCCTTATAGAATTGAGGAATCCCTTTGGTATCTGTAATCCAGGAGAGATGGCTTGGGGCAATTATTCACCTCTGAGTTCCAAAGTACAACCTGGTGGGCAGCTGGGGGAAAAAAATCTAGACATCCCCAAGACAATCTGAACTGATTAGGTGCCTTCAGTGAAATATTTTAATTGGCCCATCACCAATCAAGCAAAGTGGCAACACAGACACGCACCAGAGAATGTTAACCGTTTCCTGCCATGGATGGATCAATGCCCTCAATTTTTATGATAAATCATCAACCAATACCAAAAATTAACAAAACTCAGCAATATCAGTAAGAGAATACGGTAGTATTATAGGAGACCTAATGTTTTTCTTAGGTGACTGCACAGCACATCTCTGACCAATAAAATACCATCCAAAGGCCATTTCTGTTGAATCTCAGTGGAAAAAGTTATCCATTATATATCCTGCTTGAAAAGCTTAATGAGCTTAGTATGTCTGAAACTGGTTTGGCAGCATTCCAACTTCAATACAGACCTTTTGAACAATTTTCAAGTGTTTTTGCTAAGTTGTACATTTTTCACTAGCTTCAGTTTTCAGGTGAACTGCAATATGTAAATCTAATATTTGCACTAACTAATATTAGCCCACTGGGAGCATGGAGGAAGAGACAAATGACAGAACAACACAAAAAATACTCACGTTGTTGACCCTTCTTCCTGAAGTTGAACATGGTGCAATGACTGAGCTGCACGCTCAATCTTTGACAATTTCAGGAACAGTGCCACATTCAGAAAAACCAGCAGAACTAAACTGAAAAAAAATCCAGAGAAATGGACAGTTCACTATCATTACTAATTCTTGCAAAAGCATTCTTAATGGCAAGAATAAATAATATAAATATTTATAGCTTCATGACAACTTTAGCAAGATAATTAAAGCTTTTGAAGTGTAAGGTATATATATAGTACTGTAAAAATGATACAAACTGTTCTCACAACACGTTAGTCATCTCACATTCAGGCTTAGTGTGGCATTTGAGTCCAACTGTAAACTACCATAAATTGTGGCTCTAGAACAGGGGTGTCAAACTGGTGGCCCACGGGCCGGATGTGTCACACGCAGGCCAAGCCCACCCCAGCTCCGCAAATGGGAAAAACGTTACGTGACGGCAACGTGACGCGGCGAGTTTGACACCCTTGCTTTAGAATGTGGATAAAGAAAACATAATAGACAGCAAACCACACTCCTAACTAGCACTGATGATGTCATCTAGCTTGGTAATGAAATATCTGCAAGAAAACAAGCAAGCTCAGAGAGCACCAAGGAGCCCACATTTCAACCCCGAGCCACAAATATTCTCCTTTATACAATCTGTTTGCAGATCATACAGAATAGAATAAAATTCAGTCAATTAAATATGTCTCCTTTCATCTTCCTGGACCAATCCACCTGATATACATTGTCAGGATAAGCCACAACTATAATCGATTTTGATCACTTTGGAGAAAAGACACAATGCAAATCTGTATGTGGTATGTGACATATGATATTGACAATAAAGATTAAGAGATTGTGTGTGTGAAATTGAAGACGGCTAATTCCAAAACATTCTGCATTTTCCTTTGTACAGCTTTTAGGTGCTCTTTATTTTAGTGTTATGTTTTTGTTCAGAAGCTCAAGCCAGTATACATGGCATTCCCTCCTCCTATTTTTCCCATAACAATCACCATGTTTATCTCAACAGGACTGAGAATGACTGGCTCAAAGTCACTCAGTGAACTTCTTTGGCTGAGACTACACTTGAACTGGTTTCCCCATGGACTATACAAGGTTTCCCTGTATAAATTGTTGTGATATATAGACAATTTTTTCCTGTTTTTTTCCTGGCAAGCAGGGTGTTTGCATGCAGACCCTTTATAAGCAGTCCTGGGGGTTAGTTGAAGAAATTGGGAATCTCTCTCTTTTGCAGAGACATTCTATAGCCTGAAGAAAACACCTTCTTGCAAATCAAACAATGCATGGACCAGTGCATCTGTGAGATCTGGAAGTAATTCTGTATCTTAATTACAAATTTTTAGGTTCTCACTTGGGCCAAGAAACAGGATCCTGCAGATAAGAATGGTGAATAGCTAATTATCAGAGTAATAACAACAAACCTTTCTAGGCATTCCAAACATCATTTGGAAAGTATGAGGAAGATAGATACAGCCTATATTTTCAATTCCACCACTATCACCTATCATCCTCATGTCCAGTGAATGTTTAAAGCACAGAGCTTATTTTACTCCTGATGGCTTTATGTACAACACAGGACTCTAGTTTTCCAGAGGTTCATATCACTTCTTAAGTGCACTATATCCACAAAAAAACTTATCTTTTCTGCTCTCCTGGCTTGAGAAAGGATCCATATTCAATATCAATCTTCATATGTAATAGACTCAAATATCAGTAAGCTAAATTAACTTTTTCTTCATATTTAATTGTTTGTTTGTTAAATAAACCATAAAACCATGGTAGATGGTATCAAAGGTCGCTAAGAGGTCAAGGAAAGTGAGAATGGGTGCACTACTCCCGTGTCATTCCCACCAGAGATTGTCCATAAGTGCGACCAAGGCTGTCTGTGTCTCATAGCTGGGCCTAAATCCTGACTGAAAGCGGTCCAGGAAATCCATTTCATCCAGGATCCCCTGGAGCTGCCAATTTCACCACCTTCCTCAAAAAGGAAAGATGACAGACTGGATGAAAGTTGTCCAGGCAGGTGGGGTTGAGAGATTTTTTTTTTTTTTAAAGAAGAGGACAAACCAGGGCCTCCTTAAAAGGTCCCAGGAATGTCTCCTCTTGCAGTGAGGAATTTATTACTGCATGAACCCACTACTAGTCACCCTCCTGGAGGATTTTACCAGACAGAAAGGATAAGGGGCTAATTGACAGGTGGTTGCATTGAAAGCACAAGGGTTCTCTCCACTTTCTTAGATCCAACAGGGTCAAACTGTTACCAAATTACTGGGCAAGATGACTCTCTAGGTATCTCATACAGACTTGCACTACAAATCCGAGCAATTTTATCTGACAAGTGTTCAACAGATTCTTCTGCACGATCCTGAAGATGATTATCTGACCACCACCACCCTGGCCAAGGAGAGATCGGGTGATCCGCAACAGGGTCGATGGGTGATACTCTGCAGATGCAATAGGAGCAGAGAAATGGTATTGTTTCACCACTTCTACTGCCACGCTATAGGACTTAATAGCAGCTGTAAGACGTGTCCAGTCAGAGCTAGCCTTCATTTAGCTGCTGTAAGAAGTCTTAAACCAAAAGAAGTATCAAGCAAGTACTTACAAAATACTCATTGCCACTATGATGATGATGGTTTTATTTGTAGCATTCTTCTTCATTCCTGTTAAGCAAGGAAAATACCTTTACAACATTCTAATTTTGAAATTCAGTTAACCTGATTTTACTAAATCCCTTTGCTGAAGATTTGTCTCCCCCAAAGCAGGAAAACAGTTCAAGGTTATGCCTGACCTGGATGCTTCTTGAACATAAGATAAAAACTCGTTTGATTTAAACTTGAATCTGGTGACTATATGGACAGGCCCATGATATTTTCTTGGTAACGGTACAGAACCGGTTTGTCTCTGCCTTTTTCTATGTTGGGTTTTGTTTTTAAATTTCCTACTCTAGCCCACAGCTTCATATTTTGGGTAGGTCTCCCACCCATAAACTAGGCCAGAACCCTGCTTAGTCTTTTTCAGAGCAGCTAAGGTCACTAAATGCTGCCACTTAAATTGTCTAAAATTAGAGTTGGAGGGGGCAAAGGGAGATGGTACATTAAATTATGCCATAAGGATTTCAACACATTCAATTATTTTGAGAAGCAATTAGTACATGGCCATATGCAAATCTCATTCAATGTGCTATAACTCACATAGCATGAAAAGCTTCAGTATTTTAGAAAGTAAGTGCAATTTGACAAAAAGGCTCATAATTATTTCAGAATTTAAAATGGTGGTTCTAGATGGAAAAATACAAACATAGCTGCATAAGTAATATATCAAGTAGCTTCAGGGGTGGGTTCTAACTTACCTCGGCGCGGGTTCGCTTCCTCCCGCGCCGCGTGGGCGCGTCTCGTGGGTTAGGGTTAGGGGCAGTGCAGAAAATTCCAAAAAAAATCCCCCCCCCAAAAAAAGCCGAAAACAAGATGGCGACGCATGCGCAGTGCCGGCAACTCGGCTTCTGCACATGCACAGAAGAAAAAAAAATCCCCCCAAAAAAATTCCAAAAAAAAAATAATAATTCCAAAAAAAGATGGCGGCGTCCACAGACCGGCACCGACCGAACCGGCTCCATGACGTCACCAGCGGGTTGCTACCGGTTCGGGCGAACCGGTCCGAACCGGGAGGAACCCACCTCTGAGTAGCTTATGTCAATTATCCAGAATATAAGGCTTTGTATGCCAACAGCATTTTCCTTGAACTTTATTTACAACTAGCTGGGACCCGTGCTTCGCTACAAAACTATGTGATGGGGCTTGATAAATTGACACTTAAAGCTTGAAAATTAATGAGTAGTTAAAAAATGGACTGTATTATTTTGTTAGAGATGGTAAGCTAAGTTTCTGTTACAGATGAAGACATTATTTGCATAGCATAGACTTTCAATTCGTCCCTCAGATGAATTGCTCAGGACCTCTCTGTAAACAACATTCCTGGTTTTGCTCTCTGGCTAGAGGATGACCAGGCTGTCAGGTGAACTGACTCTGGAGTCATCTGGCTAGCGTGACTTAGCTCAACTGTAAAGCTGCTTGCTGCTGTGAAAGCAAAACCGAAACTGAAACTCCTCTGCTTGTGTTTTGCATTTGGATCAGATTTATTTCAGGTGGGGAGGGGGGAGTAGAACTCCTTAGCATCAGAGCTTGTTAATATTAATATAAGAAATACTCATGCTGCGATGGTCATTTTGAAAAATCCTTTCTTAGTGAGCACCTAGAAGCCAAGAGGAACATATGTGGCAAATTTCAAGTTTGTAGGCTTTACGGTTCTGGAGATTTCGTGATTAATGCGTGAGTGGTTTTTGCTTTTATATATATAGCTGCACCACACATACTTGTGTTGAAATACTCTGGATTTGCTGCATATGGACAAGCAAGAAAAGCCTGTATGACACTTGTGCAGAAATACTATGACCTCTAGTACTAAAACGAACAACGCCTTCAGTTTCATAAATTGCTGGAAAAAGAAATATTTCTACTTGAACCCACCTATATTCCCAAGAGGTATTGTTCTTTTGTCTTCTGTAGAATCTTGTATGGAGTGTTTAGGAAGTATCTCTTCTGAATTCCGCTGTAAAATCCATCTTCTCCTTCTTAGGACTCCAAGTTTTGCAGGATCCTCAATAGGTTTGTTTATTGTATATTCTTCCACTAGTAATTCTGATTCTACAAATGACAGAATCAGTTTTCCAGTTTCTGTTTTTACTTTATAATTTTTTTTTTAAGCTAACCTTCTGGAACAGCATCCATGTATGTTGAGATTTCTGTTGTCAGAAATTATAGCTAAATTTAATGCCAGCTAAGAATTGTGGGAAATTGGTCTGATAATATCTCTTGGGCAAGTGGAAGGAAAGTGTTTTATGACATTTACAGATTGCTGGCCCAAACTCCACTACTAAGAAGAAGTTCATTAATTTTATTCATGTCTGTTTCTCTTTGTCTCTCTCTCTTAACACATAATCACTTATATTTACAAAATGATAGTTTAAGTCAGCAGTATGACAAGAATCAGATCTGCCCACTGAAATGCAGAAACTGCACTTTCCACTTAAGAAAAAACAAGAAATGTGCATTTGATATACTGATAAATGTTACATTCTAGAAAAAAGGAAAATGAAGCCAAGATAAGCTTTTCTTTAAAAAAACAAAACAAAAAAAACCAATTACTTGATTTTGAAACTCAGTAAATCTTGAGTTTCATACAGAATCAACCTGAAAATTTCATTATGATACATACAGTAGAAACAATACTGGAATAGTAATATGATTTTATTTTTTGCTGTTCTACCTTGGAATTATCATAAACTGGTTCAAGAATACAATAGATACAAACACAATAGATACAAACTTAAGGTAAACCGCTCCAAACTCGATTGCAGAAAATTCGACTTCAGCAACAGCGTGGTCAATGCCTGGAATACACTACCTGACTCTGTGGTTTCTTCCCCAAACCCCCAAAACTTTAACCTTAGACTGTCTACTGTCAACCTCACCCCATTGCTAAGAGGTCTGTAAGGGTTAGGGTTAGGGTTAGCATGCATAAGCGCACCAACGTGCCTACCGTCCCTGACCTAATGTTCCCTTTTATTCGTATCCATTTCATGTATTCATAATCATGTTTATACTTATATCTGTTATCTAATACATGCTTGATGAAATAAATAAATAAAAATAAAAATAAGATTTCCAGGAAAGAAATGGCGAGCTGAACATGGCTCCATTAAGACCATGATGGAATAAAGATGATTCCTCTCTGGACAAGGAGATTTTGATTTTGGAAAGTTATAAATGGATAAATGGTCCAGATGGATTTGAAGTACCATTTTGAAATCAATTATTTGCCTGGGGAAAATGCTGTTGTTTTAAATTCTTAAAAGAAAAAATGATTGCTTGGAACTTTGAAGGATGGACACTAGAGGGATCAGAATGAATAAAAATTTACAATTAAATTTGACTTATTAATACCGAATGGAGCAAAATACTTTTGCATTGATGTATTGAAGTACATTTGTGACCAATAGACCCAGAATGCAGCAGTTCACTTCACTATTTCTAAATAGCCAAGCTAATTAAATATAAAAGCCATGGATACCATTGTCAAGAGTGATGGCAAAATATCGTACTTACCAAGTTGTTTAAAATTTTCCTGGATACCTCCCCATGTATTCTTTTCAATTATATTCTTGACAAGCCCCCATGGTTGCTTTTTGTATTTTACATCTGAGGAAATCCTATAACAAACAAGAATAAAGCTAGCAACTGATTGGAATACAACTATAGGTAAGGTCAGCATTTTCATCCATTTTGAGAGTAATTTTTCAGGCTTTCAGTTTCAGGTAAGAAGCTGTATACACAAAACAAAGCATGATCACTAAGGTAACATCTTGAACACAAACGCTGAGAGCTGAATGAGGAAATAGAGAAAATACTTAGTTGCTTCACAACTCTCTGTTGTAATGTAACTTTGGATGACAGATGTACCATACACCCATAGATCTGTAGGGCATATACCGTGTTTCCCCGAAAATAAGACCCTGTCTTATATTTTTTTGAACCCTGAAATAAGCGCTTATTGTCATGGCCTTATTGCCATGAACTCAAAAGCCCTATTGGGCGTATTATCAGGGGATGTCTTATTTGGGGGGAAACAGGGTAGATCATATAGCCAATATTAGTTTGTTGAAAAAAAAGTCTACTAAAACTTTCATAGGGGAAAAAAGTGAAACTAAAAAAAAAACCAAACATTTTTTTCTATCAAGAGATCATTTTCCAATCATCCAAGTGTACAAATTAAAGTCTGGAATTTCTACGCTTCCTTGTTTTACCAAACTGAGAAAAACTGTCTTTTACGATTTCCAATTTTACTACTGTCATTAAACAAAATGTCTCACCGGAGTCTGCATTTTTGACTGGACATATGAGAGATACTATAACTGTTCACAGTGTAGAAGTAATCATGGTAAGGCACATCATGTGTCACCACCTCTGCGTCTACTTGGTAAGACTGATCTTTGTGGCTTCGTTTATGCAGCACCTATTATGGAAGCAGAAAAGGACTCTTTTTTAAAAAAAAAATGCTGATGTTCAAAACCTAACTGGGATAACTTTTGCACCACAATAAATGTAGAAGTCCTGAAAGAAAGTATACTTCTAAAATGATCGCACTACATAGTTGTGTATATCCTAACACGGCTTTTCTCAACCTATTGCCTCAAGTGGAAATTGGACTTTGTTCTCTATAATTCCAAGCCAAAATACTGATCAGGAATTATGAGAATTGTTGCTCAAGGACAGCTGTAGAGCATTAGTTTTGGGGAAAGCAAGTCTAGAATAAGATTAATGATGCCCAACTTCTATTTTTCCCCTGATATTCTGTCCATGGATAACCAAAGATAGATAGCACATCTTTGCAATCCTTTCTTTTAAAGCTTCATCCGCCGCAAAATGTGGTGGCATGAACAGTGATGGGCTTGCCTCAGCATGTCCACATAATACCAACACTCCACAAACTGCACTGATTCTAATTTGCTACCAAGTGCAACTTAAGGTGCTGGCTATCACCTGTAAAGTTCTCCATAGCACAGGGCCCAACTTTTTGTATTGTGTCGTTTCCGCCAGTTCAGTGCAATCTGACACAATTGAGTTTTATACCTGTTTTTCTGTTGCGGTTGTGAATTTTCCAATAAGTGGATTGTTAAGTATAATTGTGTAAGTCAGGGTCCTGAGTTGATTGCCTCTATTATCTTTGTTCCAAGAAGTTGATACAATATCTAAAGCCAAAAATATAAGTCATTATTGCTATCCATTAATACAGTATCATTTAGCAACCTTAAACCATACATGCAAGGCAAAGTGAATTGAACTACGAAATTACCATATAACATGTGGTATATAGTAATGGATTTTAAATAATTAATCTCCAAGTTTATCATTCTGAAACTGGCTTGAAACATTATGATAAAGAATGAGATTGTGTCCATAAATTAGTGCTTTCTTCTGTGTTTTTTTCTATGTATATTAAAACATATTTGGGTTTTAACCCCATCAAATTACAGCAGTGGTTAAATCTATATGTGTTGTGTTGAGGCAGGAAAACATACAACAAAAACTATTCAGAACAGAAAAGTAAATATGTAACCAGGCAAATGAAATAAAACAATAAACAAAACAAAACAAAACAAAAAAATAAACAAAACAATGAAATGAAAAGAAAAGAAAA
>QLTV01002927.1:1949083-1965565 GCA_003457575.1 Thermophis baileyi | reverse complement strand
GCAAAGCAAAGCAAAGCAAAGCAAAGCAAAGCAAAGCAAAGCAAAGCAAAGCAAAGCAAAGCAAAGCAAAGCAAAGCAAAGCAAAGCAAAGCAAAGCAAAGCAAAGCAAAGCAAAGCAAAGCAAAGCAAAGCAAAGCAAAGCAAAACGATGGTGGTATTTTTAACAGCAGCCTAGCTAGGATTAATTGCAATGCCCTAAGAGAAACCTACTAATAGGGTCACTGTTTTCTGCAACTGTCTATTTTTATCTACATTAGAAAAAGTTCTTTAAAAAAGCGCAAAACTTCCATTTAGTTAGAAAAGCATGTGAAACATTAATCATAGTAAAGGAATTTTAATTAATTAAAGTAAGATCTATCAGTGCAATAACAATAACATATCAGTGCATATTCTGAATATATATAGTGTTCTCTGATCTCAGCTGAACTGAAACTTAATACAAAATAATGGTGAGTGTTAATCATTAGTTGTGTGCAAAACTTTTTGAATGAAAACTGTTTAAACTTGGAATCACCTAATGTTTGGATGCACTTCTGCTTTCTCTGCTCAGGTGATCAGTGCTCAATTTTATAAGTTCATTCTTCTATCTACAGTATGATAACCTATTGTACCCAGCTGCATTTTGTTAATTCAATATAACTTGCAAAGAAATATCAAATTGTGATTTCAAATCCACATGTGTTGGTTGCCAATAAGCCATAACTTGTGAGCATGTTTATATTCTGACAGTGACTGTGTTCAGATAATCATTTCCTAGCTTTAAAAAAAAGTCAAGATATGCATCGTTCTGAACAGGAAAACAAAGCCAAAATACTGCAGTTAAAACCACATTGCATCCAAACGTTCAGTTATGTCTAAAGGCTGAATAACCTTCTCAAAGGCCAAGATCTGAGCTAAATTTAAACCATAGTTTGTTTCAGAATGATTATTAATTATTAATAGATTCTCAATTCAGATGTTATCCAGAAGATATAATTGCTTATGGTTTTTTTACTTGCTTGCCCAGTCAAGCAAAGGGAAGAGCAAAAGAAGTGGTATATAGCTGCAGGAAACTAGGCAAGACTTAATCATCTGAATGCAACCATGAAAAAAAATGGGTTTGCATTATATTTGAACCCAGCCTTTGTATTAGTTGCTTTTAACACAATATTCATCTTGTTAAAAGGGAGATTAACTTGTTTTTCTCAATGTAGACAGTACAAATTAAAATAGTTTACCTGTTATATTTCTAGTCCTGAGATATGTCTGCATGAAATGGGAATTGGTGAAAAGCATTTCAAACAGCTTATCTGCACCAATACGGAAAATGCGATTAATAAAGAGTTTTCCATGGAGTTCACACTCAAGGATGGCTTCCTCAGCTATTGGAGAAGAGTTTAAAACACAGGTTAAGAACTCTGTAAGTTACATCAGAAAAAATATATCCCAAAAGATGAAATTGTCTGCGCTACTTAAAGGACGTCAAAGGTACAATTATGTGAGACAATTTGATTCAAGCTACCAAATGCAGGTAATGGGCATAGTAGTTCCTCTTCCCAGCAACCTTCCTGACAAAAATCCCCTAAATGGAAATCTCCAAGTATATTTTAGAAAACTCCTTAAGCATTTATGGCAGTTTAGAATTAGAAGACAATGAAAATTTGTCAGTTTACTTGCCTATAAAGTGTGAAGGATTCTAGAAATCTACAGTTATACTTATGAAGGGCTTTAAAAAGCATCCCTTGATGTTGAAGGTGGTGACAGGAGAAACAAAAACAAAACTTACAAAAGAATAATCAAAGATACTATGAAACATATGTAGAAAGGAGGAGGAGGAGGAGGAGGAGGAGCTAACCCATTTAATCTTAATTCATCAATGGACTGGAAAAGAAAGAAAATAGTTGAGTTGTAAGTATGGAAGGAAGATTCTTCATCATTAAAATAAAACAGTACCACAACAGTAGGATTCAGATTATAATGCCAGTATGATCATGATGTCTCTTGAGAAACCTATATGCGGATCAAGAAGCAACAGTGAGAACTGGACACGGAACCACCAATTGGTTCAAAATTGGGAAAGGAGTTCGGCAAGACTGTATACTGTCGCCCTGCCTATTTAACTTATATGTAGAGCACATCATGAGAAAGGCGGGGTTAGATGAATCACAAATTGGAATTAAGATTGCCAGGAGAAATATCAACAACCTCAAATATGCAGATGATACCACTCTAATGGCAGAAAGTGAAGCGGAACTAAAGAGAATCTTGATGCAGGTGAAGAAGGAGAGTGCAAAAGTTGTCTTGAAACTCAACATTAAGAAAACTAAGATCATGGCCTCCGGCCCTCTCAATTCCTGGCAAATAGATGGGGAAGAAATGGAGGTAGTGATGGATTTTATTTTCCTGGGCTCCAAGATCACCGCAGATGGGGACTGCAGCCAAGAAATTAAAAGACACTTGCTCCTGGGAAGGAAAGCTATGGCAAACCTAGACAGCATACTAAAAAGCAGAGACATCACCCTGCCAAGAAAAGTGCATATAGTCAAGGCTATGGTTTTCCCAGTTGCAATGTATGGCTGTGAAAGGTGGACCATAAGAAAGGCTGAGCGCCCAAGAATTGAGGCCTTTGAACTATGGTTCTGGAGATGACTCCTGCAAGTCCCTTGGACTGAAAGGCAATCAAACCGGTCAGTCCTAGTGGAAATCAACCCTGACTGCTCTTTAGAAGGCCAGATCCTGAAGATGAAACTCAAATACTTTGGCCACCTAATGAGAAGGAAGTACTCACTGGAGAAAAGCCTAATGCTGGGAAAGACTGAGGGCAAAAGAAGAAGGGGACGACAGAGAATGAGGTGGCTGGATGGAGTCACTGAAGCAGTAGCCGTGAGCTTAAATGAACTCTGGGGGATGGTAGAGGACAGGAAGGCCTGGAGGAACGTTGTCCATGAGGTCACGATGGGTCGGACATGACTTCGCAACTAACAACAACAATAATGATTACTGAAATAATAATATAAGATAGAGAAATTGAGATGGTAGGTTTTTCTATAGAAACGACAGGCAAGTACTGAAAATCCTTGCAAAAATAGCTGATAGAGTAATTAATAGCACTGGCCATATGATTAATATAAATGAAGATAATTCACAAGTCATGTATTCTCCTGCTTTAAGTGCAACATGTTTATTGCTTTAAGAATCTCACAAAAATTATACACGCACTGGTATTTGCAGAAATGGACAAATAGAATAACAGAGTTGGAATCGTCCAATCCCCTGCTCAAGCAGGAAATCCTATACCATTTCAGAAAAATGGGTTGTCCAAATCGGAATTATTTACTAGAATTTTGGAATTATTTACTAGAAAAATAAAGCAATAGTACTGTAGCATGAAATGTCTTATGTTCATTGCAACCTAGTGCTCATGTTATGGAAAGCTTTAGAATTAGGGAAGATTTCAGTTTGGAATATTTTGTGGGCGGTTACTGAAACTTCACTGTCTGTAAAAGGGCTTATGGCAGTGTCTGCATCACCATCATTATGTGCTGAATAGTGCCTCTCATCCATGGCTATGACAAAGGCTTCATCAATACTATAATTGTGGTTGGCCTTGGAGTAGCCAGGGATACTGGGGGGACAATTGATGCTATGTCTGCAGCAGCTTTGTTTCTAATTTATATTGTGCAGATCACATAATGACATCACGTTGATGTAAAAGATAAAATAGCAGTCATTGGCAGAGTATGATTTCTGAGTGGTGAAGCACCAGGCTAGAAGCCAGGAGACTGAGTTCTAGTCCTGCCTTGGGCATGAATAAGGCAGATGATTTTGGACTACTCACTGTCTCTCAGTCCAATCTCAGTGCACAGGGTTGTTGTGGGGAAAATAAGGGGAGGAAGGAGTATTGTGCGTGTTCTCCTTCAGTTATTTATTTATGTATTGATTTGATTAGTTATATCCCACCTTTATCATTTTTACAAATAACTCATGGTGGTGAACATATCAAACACACCTTCCTCCTATTTAAAAAAAAAGGCGAGATATAAATCTTTTTAATGATCTTTAGACAATATTTCCGCATTCTTGTTTGTACAGAAGCTTTCCAAACTGATCCTATTGTCTCTTTCTTTCAAACTTGACAGTAAGTAATAAACTATTGAAGGAGAAACAGGATGAACAGTTTACACGTACTGATTGTGTCCTCCAACCTGACACTATCTCTCAAGGTCTTCAGGATCTATTGCCTAAGGCAGCCACAACACTCAGCCATTTTCTATCAGTTTTACTAGCAGTAAGATAAGCAAGAGCAGATTCCATAGATAAGACGATTTATGTAATCTTTTGTTGCTGTAATTTGTACTGTATGGAACATTAAGACTGGAACATTATTTACCGTCTTCACTTTCTGAGGCACTGCTCTTCTCCTTAGGAAAATTCTCATTTACATCCAAGGATTGTACTGAAACTTTGTGTGGTACAACATCAGAGAGCTTCCTTTCTAAAGGAATCAATGAATTCCTCTTGTCTTCTTTATCATAATAACATTCCTCTGGTTCAGCAACCTAATAAAATAGAATATCATTCTCACAGCCATCTTATTTAATAACATGACAATTCACAATCCTAGCTATCCAAAAAGAAAATACAAAAACCTTCTAAACGCTTCTAAAACCACTCACAAACTCCTAAAAACACACATATCTACACACATTTCGAATACAGATAGTCCTCAACAATTCAAACACTTAATATACTTTAGATAATATTATAAGTAGGGCCTGACTTTTGGTATACTATAATAGATAGATAGATAGATAGATAGATAGATAGATAGATAGATAGAGAGATAGATAGATAGATAGATAGATAGATAGATAGATAGATAGATAGATAGATAGATAGATAGATAGATAGATAGATAGATAGATAGATAGATAGATAGATTGATTTGTGGTTGTTTGTGTGAGTGTGTGTATCTTAGCAGTATCAAATACCAAGAAAAAAGCATTTGATATTCATGTTAGAGTGAAAGTATAGTGATATTATATGTAATAACAGGATTTTGTTATATATAATGACAATATTTTGAAACCTGTTAAAAATCTAAATTTCTAACTATATACAAATTATCACCATGCTATGCTACATATTTTCAGTATATCCACAATAATAAGAATTTTAGTCTACAAGAACATGACTAGCTTGATTTCTATTTCTCGTTTGATTTTGTAGGTTACTTTTAAAAAATTCACTGAATAGTAGCAAATATGTTATGTAAGATTATAATTCATTTCAAACAGAAAATAATGGTCATAAGTAACTTCAGAAAATGTAACAATAAAGAATATAATAACAATTTTTAGGACAGTATGTGTTATTAAATCAGAAGGGCTTATTTATGAACCAATAAGGAATTCACTGAACTATTTTCAGTCTAGAAAGCTATTCATTTTATTTATTAAATTTTAATGCTGGCCAACTCACTAATATAGTAACTGGGTGGCTTACAATATAACAAAAAGTTTAAATTGCTAAAAAACAATTAAAATTAGAATAAAAATGTTAAAAGTGAAGCACCAAGTTGATGGGTAGTCTGGTGATGAGAATCTTTTCTGTCTCATCAGCCATCCCCAATGTATAGGCCCAGGCCAAGCAGCAGAGCAAAGTTTTTAGGCTCTTCCAGAAGGCCAAGAATGTGGGTGTGGAACTCACCTGTGATGAGAGAATATTCCAGAGGATGGAGGCCACAGCAGCTATTTTATCATAGTTTGGATATAGCTTATAACACAATTCATTTAACAAAACTGATTTCTCAAAGAATATGATAAATCTATTAGCAGATAGGCAATCTGCATTTATGTAAATATACAGATTGCCTCGCATTAAAATATTTATTTGATTATATTTTTATATTTAGTTATGATAAATTCTAAATATTTAAACTATGTTGTTGTTAAACTATGGTGTATATAATGGTTTAAACAGTATATATTTATATGCAGGAATATAAAACAAGTTAATAAAGTAAATAATGCATTTATAGTGAAAAGGAATGTTTTAAAAGCTTACTTCTAAAAGTGAGTTTCCAGTAAGAAATTCCGTCTCAACGTCAGTCAGAGCAGTGGATTCTTGAACTATACCAACAGCCTTAGCTGGTTCCTTATCTCCAGAATCATCACTAAGATTAGATCTATACAAAAATAGCAACAATGTTAATTCGTACTTATTCTAGAACCATTTGTTAATACAGTGATATACCGGTATTAGATTTAAAGCAGATTGGAAAACAAATCTGCCTTAAACGTTCAATCTTTCTACCATCAAATGATGTCTTTATCTCTTAGGAACATCATTTTACAGAACTTGTCAAAAAGTAGCACCATTGTGTTATATTTTGTTGCATGAATGAGGAAAAAAATTCCTTTGCTTATTTATAGTTTTATTTTCCCAAATATCTTCTGTATAATTACTCACATCTAAGATCTCACATCTAAGGCAAAAGGACAAACATAGGAAGTTTCTAGGATAGTTTTCTTCAAACTAAAGCTCATCAGATATGATCTCTAGCTAGCAGTTATTGAACTTATCAATTTGGGATTGCAGGAGTTGAAATCCAAACTACCTAGATAGTACTTGGTAGAACAAAGCCTAAGTAGAGGCTTGATTTGAAAGCAAAGTATTTCTCAGCCAATGCCTAAGCACATACCATTTGTTGCTAGCTATTGTGAAGACTTGGGGCAGATGGGGGGTGGGTGGGAGAAACAGACCATGTGGCAACGGGATAGAAAGCATGTTCAGTTCTGCTGTAGACATAAAACATAATAGCTAAATAAGTCTATTTATGAAAACTTAATTTTAGAGAACAATGGTGATCTTGACAGAAGGGCCACTGAGTTTTGTTGGAGGAACAGAGTTCAAGATAGTGACTCAGTTCAGCATCTGATAAGGCCCAAGGTCTTAATTTGCCATCCGCATTGAAGATTTATTGCCTACCTATTCAAGTGGACCACAAACCTATACAACCTGAATTGATTTGCTCTTAATCCTGACAATACCATTACATGCAAGCAACCATAGCAATGCCATATTTGTTGTGTTTATATGACAATCTTCTATAAAGATTCTGTAAAATGAATCTTCTATATATAACTGAACAATTTGCATATTCAAAAACATTTAAATACTACTGCTTCATTATGTAGTGACACCAAAGATAAAAAGTTTTCAGCAACATGGATAACAAGAATTAGTACCTAAAAGATCCCTGACAGAATAAATTATACCAAGTTTATATCGATAGATGGTCCTATCAACAAAACACAATCTCCAAAAAAGCAAAAATCACAGTAACAGTGTGGAAGTCTATAGTATTTCCTTACCTTAATTGTCCATTCTCTTCAGATGATGAATAAATGCTTTCCATCTCTTCTATATTCAAGCCAAGCTCAGAGCCATAGCTCTGGTGGACAAGCTGCCAGAATTCCTGTTTGGTTAATTTCTGGGAAACAGAAGAAAATGTACAGTAACAACGATGGCAAGTTGTTCACAAATTAATTATTGATTGTTATCTAAGTCAATAAATCATTCTAATAATCTAAAAGGACTGTTTCATAAGAGCATTCAATAACCTCAATATTAGTATACACAACTTGTTTTGGGGCTGCAAGAACTATTCAGTTTAGCCATCCCAACAGTCTTACACCCCCCCTTCCGATTCCTGAAATAACACCCCAAGACATTTTAACTATTGAGAACAGCTGCAACTTCTTAACTCGTATTAGTTGTACAAGGCCACAATCATTAAGTCAGCTGTCTTTGATTCAGAAGCTTCTCTCCTCAAATGTTAAAGAAGCCCTGATCAAAGATCTGTAGCAAAATAGCAAGTGAAGCAGAATAATGTAGACTTAAGAGTCTACATTAGACATTACAGATCTTTTCTAGATCTGCAGTTTCAGAATATTAGACATTACAGATCTTTTCTAGATCTGCAGTTTCAGAATATTCTACTGTTGTCCTAACCACTACTACCGTAAATTGTTTTCCTCTTTGCTATCTTATCAGGAGAACACCTGTGTCCTGTGCTGTGGAACAGAACACATATTTGACTTTCCATAATATTACTTTTGTATCAAATTATCTTTCAGTAGTCTTGTCTTGAGATTAAACATATAGCTCCTTCAATCCCTTTTCTAACACAGTACTTCATTATTTCTCTAATCACCCTCATTGCTGTAATGGTATGTGGGAATGACCTTGGGAGACAGGGAGAAGAAATGCAGCCAAAGAAATGGTCAGATAAAAGGCAACTTAGCCCACAACAGGAGTGGGATGAGGCAAGCAGCTCAGAAAGGACCACACTCCTGTAAAGGGAATGAAATGTTATTTCAAATTTTTCAAGGTTCCTGTTACATTACATTACAATACAGTAGAATTAGCTCATCTGGTCATGTCTCCTATCTGGTCTACCTCTCAAGATGATTGCCTTTCTCTGAACCCATTCCAATTTCTCTGAATCCTTCTAAAAACATAAGAAGCAGAACTAGAAATTGAGCTCAAAGTTGGGGCTAACCAAAGTAGAATAAATATTATGACACTTTTGGGTCATATTTACTTTATAATGTACTATTGTTCCAACCTTTTTCACGAATAACAATCTAAGTCAGATGCTATATGTGTGTTTTTCATTTTAGCTTCCTACATGAAGAATTTTGCACTTGCTTCTGTTAATACGGTATCCTTCAGTTACTTTCAGGCTATTTCTTTAACTTATGAAAGTTTTGAATGTTATTTTTCTCTTCTAGGATAGTTAGCCAACCCAGTTTGGTTCATTTAAAAAACTGATAAGGATTCCCTCCATTTCTTTATCCAAGCCATTAATAAAAATAGATGTTTAGAGGACCCAGAACTAATCCTTGGGGGCCCACGCTTGATAATCTCTCTTGAATTTAATGAGGAACTATTGATGAGCACTATTGAGCTACATTTTTGAGCCATTTTGATATATTCACTTAATTATCATGCCATCCACCTACTGTAACTAGCTTGCTGATAAGAATGTCATGAGGTACTTTGTCAAATGCCTTGAAGCTAAGATGTATTGTCAACAGCATTCCCACAATCTATTAAGAATGTTATGTGATTGAAAATGAGTCAAGGTTAGTTTGGCAAGCCTTCTTCCTACAAATTCATTCCACTTCATTAAATAATTTGGGGATTTCATAATTACAAACAAGGAATCAGGGAAAAGAAAGTTGGATTTATGCTTCTTTCCAACTACACAGAACAAATAAAAAGCATACAAAAATGATTTTTTTTAACTTGGGCTCCTTATTAGTTTAATAGTAGTACTAAACCATAAACCACTTCCATGTACACAGAATAAAATGTACCCTATTTAATAATACTGAATATGCCATGAATGCTAATAGTTTATAAGAGTTAAGATCTATTTGAAGAAGTATATAGTTAGCAAATGTTTAACGTGGACGTTCTTTATTATTCCCAAGGTTTATCTTAAGTTTTTATGATTGCAACACAATCCTACTATCTGTCATAAAACAATGAAAGCAAAGCAAACAAGCCATACAAATGATATGTAAGCAAAAATGCAGTTTACACAGCATTACACTAAATCACCTTAGTAGAAGTAGTAAGGAATTTTTACAATAAATGCTAATACAGTGGACCTCATTATCTGCAGGTTTTGAGTATCCATGGTTAAAAAACAAAGATCCAAATAAATTGTCCATAGTAAATGGTTTAGGTATTATCTGCATTTTTAGGTTTGCAGTTTCGTTTCATCCATCATTTGGTGCATTCATAGAATTCTCCTTTGATTTCCTGGTGATCCTAGCAAACTGCTACATTCTGAAGTTATATTGTCATCCTCTTTCTGCAAGTTACTTCCCCACAGTAAAAATAAGCAATTGCAGGGGAGAACTCTGCTGAGTAAAAAGTGGCATATGATCACAGAAAATATTGTTCTTTATTAACAAAATAAAGCAGATGATTTTTCCACAGTTACGGAATTTAAACCCTCATTTAGCTTAGGCTCAAACTCCTGTTATCTGCAGTTGCACTATCCATAATTGCATGGAGTTGCATTGTATGTCGAAGCAAAAACATGCACTATTACGGTAGTAGGATCCATGTGTAGTTATGTAATAATGTGGATTGTTTCCACATTATTACGAAGAGATTCGATAACCATTTGTCTGAAATGGTTTGGGGTTTCCTGCCTGAGTAAGGGGTTGGACTAGAAGACCTGCAAGATCCCTTTCAACTCTGTTATTCTGTTATTTTCCTGAGATGTAAAAACTGTCCCTCAGCCTCGGAATACAAGAGTCATCAGAAATTGTGAAAAAGGTACCCTTGTATGCAATAGTTGACAGTCTAATATACAGAGATATTAAGCAGGATAAATAGGGAGTACTTTAAAAACTGTATATCGGCCTTCCCATTACAGATGAAAAGTAGAAGAGCAATATAAGAAATAAAGAGATAAAGTACTTAAGTCTCTTCTGAATGAAAAGACAAGCAGAAATACATAGTTGAGACTGTACTCAAATTTTGCTGAGCATGCAACAAATAAAGGCTCGGCCTTCAATACCATTCTGCCGAGCATCCTTATCGAAAAGCTGACTGACTTGGATTTTCCCTCTTCCATCTGCGACTGGATCAAAGACTTTCTGAGGGACCGGCCACAAACAGTGAGGGTTGGGTCTGTCATATCCACCTCCCTGAAGCTTAGCACTGGCTCCCCACAGGGCTGTGTGCTCAGTCCCTACCTGTATTCACTGTACACACATGATTGTGTATCGTCTGACCCATCCACTGTGATCATTAAGTTCGCAGATGATACCACCGTACTGGGTCTTATTACAGGTAGAGACGAAACAGCGTACAGGGGTGAGGTTCAAAAACTATCCACATGGTGCTTAGAAAACAACCTGCACATGAACATCAGCAAGACAAAGGAGATGGTGTTAGACTTCCAGAAGAAGAGAGAGGAATCTGCCCCACTTTACATCGAAGGGGGCTGTGTGGAGAGAGTTTCCTCCTTTAAATTCCTGGGAGTCTATCTCAGCGAAGATCTCACCTGGAAAATCAACACGACCCAGGTAGCCAGAAAGGCCCAACAGAGACTCCACTTCCTTAGGGTCTTGCGAAAAAATAAAGTGGAACAACAACTAATGACCTCCTTTTACCAGTCCACAATAGAAAGCATCCTCACTCATTGCATTACGGTGTGGTATGCTGGCTTGACAGCCGCGGATAGAAAGACATTACAGAGGGTGATGAGCACGGCACAAAACATCGTGGGCTGTCCCCTGATACCACTAGACGACATCGCTTAGGGCTCGCTGCCTTAGAAGAGTGAGGATAATCCTCAGGGACGACTCACACCCGGGTGAGCCCTTCTTTATTCTCCTGCCATCGGGAAGGAGAGATAGAAGCANCTAGTGTTTTTCTGTCTTTCACTGTGTGTTGTAATGGGTTGGGGGGGGGTGCACGAAGGGAGGCTCAGCCAATCTCACTGTACACATGTTGTACTCTGACAATAAAGGTTTGCATTGAATTGTAATGCAGGTGGAGCAGATTTATTCTTGGGATGTTCTACAATCTTCACCACCTGTGGTACTCCCTGGATATGATGACTTATTTTCTCATGGATGAAGGCAGCTATCTTTGCTTTGTTCCAACAATGCGAATAGTATGGCTTTTATTGCCAGATTGCAATACCACACTTACTGAAAATGGCTTAGTTTTAACTAAGCACAATGTATGAAACAAACCATTGCTATAAATCATGTTTTTAAGTTAGAATTACACATGAATCAGGACAATATGGCTTATTCAATAAACCACAGTAAAACCTAACAGTAGCTTAGTATATTAAATGAACCCAGTAGCATCACTGCTATTATTCTGCAAAGATACCATGTAATTAATGCATGACATTCAAGGAGGAGGATGTGATATATCCAGTCACTCCATAACTTTTTCTAGTTTCTTAATAGCCATCAACAGGCATTTCAAACAGAGATCTCCCATTTATATCTGAAGATGTTAAGAATTGAATCTAGAGCTTTCTGCATTCTAAGCATCAACTATTAGGTTATGGCCATCTTTTAATGATTTCCTAGTTACAAAGAAGCAGCATCAGTGCTTGCTCAAAGGCAACCCATACCATCGTGCCAATCCTACACATTGAAACACTATGGCTGTGTTCATACAACTTGCTTATCCTAATTATTTACCTAGTCACTTTCTGGATTTGCACAATCCCTAAACTAAAAACTTATTAAATGTCCATAAAAAACAAAGTTAAAAGCAGCCATAATTAATATACAAATATAGCTATGTTAGTAAAGTGTTGGTTAAACTTGATTAAGCCATGCAAATATTTTTCTTCACCTCAAATAACAATGATATTCTTTCTAACTTAAGAGTAAGAAAACTTAACTCTAACTTTAATAGAAAAAAATCTATTGAGTCTAAAGAGACTATAGATTTAAGAGCAACAAGTTTCTCATGTAAGTCTGAGGTCCTTTTTTCCGTCCACATTCATTTACCTGCAGTCCTCTGCATGAAGGTAGATCACATTCATAGATTTGCAATACCAAAGCACAGTGAACTTCATAGTGATACTCAGGAAACTGGACACATCATCAGGACAAAGTTAACAAAGGCAACTTCAGGGTTGAAGCAACTTTCACTGTCACTGAAAATCAGCACTTCCTGAAGTGTCAGAATGCCTCCTCCTCAAGCCATTTAACTTACAAAGCAAACTAAAAACCGGCAAGGTAGGTAAAATCTAATCTAAACTTACCTTGCCTGCACAGAAGTTTATATCAAATAGTGGCAAAAGCTACAGAGGTACCACTTTAAAACAATCAAAACTAAATTCCACTTTGAGAGAAAAGTGTTGCATTTGTACAAATTCTACTCCTGGCACTCGGAAAGCTGTTAAAAAGTGGGCAGGTCTGATTTTAGTTCTGAAAGTTCCTTGTACCAGCCCAGTTTAAGCTCCTCCCATCAAGGAAACAAATCTACAGTCTGTGACGCACGCAGAGTAAAATTTCTAAAGATCTGTCAACTGAGGCTTTTTTCTGCCTCTTGCACAGGTTACCCAAATATGCATAAGACTGAACCGATTCAGAGGAAAATTTCTCTTCTGCTCCTCTCCTAAGAACTGCATTAATTTATCTCCTGGGAGTGATTTTAAAGCTGTGTGTGTGTGATAATGTTGCTGATAATTCCATTCAAAGTTGATCAATTGTACTTTGATGCAAGAGAAGAACCCAATCTACAATCCTAGGCATAGCCTCCTTATCAGATTTCTCTTTAACCCTTTTGTTATGATGCACATAGATAGCAGCTTGGTAAGCTGTCCCACACTTCTGGAAAAACAAACACCTTGACTTTTCCCCTGAAAGTGATCAGCGGTAATAAGATGCCCATGTCCCCCACCTTTCCATTTTCTTCCTGGATTGATGTATATTGTTGATTGTTTATTAATCATTGTTTTAAATGTGTGTTTATATTCTACACTTGATAACTTTGCTTTAGAATTATTTTCTTTCAGAAAACTGCTAACTCTGTTCATTAGAAATATGAAACTGTGTGCAGAATATTTAACAGAATAACAGACTTGGAAGGGACCTTGGAGGTCTTCGTCCAACCCCCTGTCCAAACAGGAGACCCTATACCATTCCAGACAAATGGCTGTCCAAGCTCTTCTTAAAAACATCAGTGATGGAGCACCCACAACTTCTGAAGGCAAGCTGCTCCACTAACTACCGTATTTTTTGGACTATAAGATGCTCCGGAATATAAGACGCACCTAGCTTTTGGGGAGGAAAACAAGAAAAAAAAAATCTGCCTCTGCCTCCCAGCAATTTGCCTCCTTGCAGCAAACAGCAAACAGCCTGGTCAGCTTCAGCACAGCCTGATTTAGCACGAGCAGCTGATTGGCGGTTGGATCTGCCTCCTGGAATACCACCTATCAGCTGTTCCAGGCTGCGGGGATCGCCACTGCCCATTGCCACCATCGCCGCTGCCACCTATTGCCGCCTCCGCACGTCCCATTTTCAGCCCGTTCCAGGCGGCGGGGATAGGCAGCGGCGGGGATCCTATCCTGCCACTTCCATATTTTGCCATGATTAGAGAGATTTTAATTTTGGGCATTATGTCTAACTCAAAATATTTTTAAATAAATACTCAGGCCAATTTCATTTATTTCTAAAGTACACCAAATTTACAATTCCTACAGCTCATATTTATGCATAGATTATAGAGTTTCAATTTTAAAATAATTATTATGTAAAAGAAAAAAAAATCTTTAAAAATAAAATAAAAGCTGTGAAATATCAGTGCAAATTACCATTGTATAAATACAAAAGATAAGGCAACAGTTTCAAAGATATGTTACTGGTACTGTATTACTGATACTGGGGGTACTGTTAGATTACAGCATCCAAAATAAGTCAAGACCTCAGATATTTCCCAGCTATATAAGAACTTACCTTCTCCAACAATGCATTTTGCCATAATCTAAATATATTGAGGTAGGTTCGGTCTCTGGCACTGAAGGAAGTGAAGAAAAACTGCAGAACAAAATGGTAATTTGCATGAAAAGTATTGAAAGTAATCTACAAGTCAGTCAACCCTATTTCAAATAAAAAGATATTAAGTCAGAGCCAATTGATTTTTAGAAGTCTCTAAGAAGGACTAAATTATATAGTCTTCAGCCATTTATCATCCTATACATATTTACTTAGATAAAAGTTTCATTAAGTTCAGTCAGGCTTACTATTATTTATTCAATCTGTTTGTTTGCCTTCCTGGCTACAGGGTATTTACTCCCAAACAAATGGGTATACTCCAAATTTATATTTACACTACCATAAAAGTAAGTGCCAATAAACTTAATGGGTTCATCAGATCTAAATGGGTATATAAAAGATATATAGTCTTTTATATAGACGATAGATAGATAGATAGATAGATAGATAGATAGATAGATAGATAGATAGATAGATAGATAGATAGATAGATAGATAGATAGATAGATAGATAGATGATAGATGGATGGATGGATGGATGGATGGATGGATGGATGGATGGATGGACGGACGGGACGAGATGAGACGAGACGGATAGATAGAGGGAGGGAGGGAGAGAAGGCGGGCGGGAGGGAGGGACGGGACAAGACAAGACAAGACAAGACAAGACAAGACAAGACAAGACAAGACAAGACAAGACAAGACAAGACAGATAGATAGATATAGACATAGTTAAGTTCTAAGATGATTTGCAAATTATTACTATTATTATTAACCAATTTATTTGCCGCCCATTGCACGGCAATGCTAAATAATAGTATTTTAAAATTCAAAACTTTCCTTTCCAGGTGCAACATAATAAAGCATTTTTGGCTCTTACATGCACATGCCCATTCACATATTCTACAGTAAAAGCCTAGATACATTCCTGATTGATAGAGGAAGAGCCTCAACACAAAGCAGGCACTGATACATTCCCAAACATTACTTTATCCTTCCTCCTCCTACTTTCCCTAAAGCAACAACCCTCTTAGATGGGTTGAGCTGAGAGAGAGAGAGACTGGCCCAAGGTCACCCAGCTGACTTTCATGCCTAAATCAGGACTCGAATTCACAGTCTCCTGCTTTCTTAACAGCATCTTAACCTCACACCAAACTGGTTTTCTTTAGTTTAGTTTGGGACAGTCTTCTCCAGACTCCTAGACATATAGACTAGAACATCCTTCATCAGGCACATATCAGTAGTACAGGTAGTCCTTGACTTAAAGCAGTTCATTTAGTGACTGTTCAAAGTTACAATGGTTACAAACTGAAAAAAGTGACTTATGTTATGATCAATTTCACACTTATGACTGTTGCAGCATCCCCATAGTCATGTGATCAAAATTCAGATGCTTGGCAACTGGCTCTCATTTATGACAGTTGCAATGTCCCAGGATCATGTAGATCACCTTTTGCGACCTTCTGACAAGCAAAGTCAATAGGGAAGCCAGATTCACTTAACCACCATGCTACTAACTTAACAACTGCAGTGATTCACTTATCAACTGTGGCAAGAAAAGTGGTAAAATGAAGCAAAATTCACTTAATAACCATCTCACTTAGCAACAGAAAGGTTGGGCTCAATTGTGGTGATAAGTCGGGGAGTACCTATAATGGCCATGTCAAATTAGAGTAATGGGAACTGTAAATCTATAACTCTGGCGGGCATGATGAGGAAAAAAAGATAATTTGGTGTAGTGGTTAAGTCACCAGGCTAAAACTCAGGTGACCATGATTGTAGTTCAGCCTTAGGCACAAAGACAGCTGGGTTAACTTGGGCCACCCAGCCCAAAGAAGGGGACAATAGCAAGCTACTTCTGAAAATATTACAAGAAAACTTCACGGACTAGTCTAGGCAGTCACTAGGAATCAACACTGACTTGAAGGCACATGCATAC
>QLTV01002927.1:1913807-1949036 GCA_003457575.1 Thermophis baileyi | reverse complement strand
AGGAAGGAAGGAAGGAAGGAAGGAAGGAAGGAAGGAAGGAAGGAAGGAAGGAAGGAAGGAAGGAAGGAAGGAAGGAAGGAAGGAAGGAAGGAAGGAAGGAAGGAAGGAAGGAAGGAAATTGGCTGCCTCAAGAAATGTCTCCATTAAACAGAGATACAAGTAAGAATACTGTACCTTCTCCCCTTCTGTAGCAATTTGGATAGCATTTGGAATAAGCCGAGCTGTTTTCTCTTTTGTCATGAAGGTTATGTCCTTCAAAGCGATAGAAATCTGAAGTTTGAAATACACATAAAATAAGGCATCTAAAAGCTAATGCTGAAACTACAGAAACGAAATACTAAAATGAGTATAATTAAAGCAATAGTTTTCACATGATTTCATTTAATTCAGCATTACTACTCATATCAAAACCCTTCCTTTAAAAATAATTGGAAGAGTAGAGTTAAAAACAACCTAAACAGATTGTGTTTCTTTTTTTTCCTTATGAAAACTGTACAAACTAAGATAGAAATCTTATCATAAAATGCACACTTAAAATTCTTAGTGTGAAAATATACTATCTGTACCAATATTGTCTGTACATGTGTATGAATGGGTGTAGGTATTTATGTGTACATAAAAATATACACAATGTATTTTGGACACACACATTTCTTAAAGCACACATGCCTTACCATAGTTTCCCATCTGAAGATGTTACTGTAGAAACAGATCCAGTTTTCTGACAGATATAAGCGTCCTTGAAGGAGAATATCTTTTTGGAGGGCACAGGCATAATCTAAAGAAAAGCATTATGTTTTTATAACATTTTAAAAGTGTAGCCAAACACTTACCATTAAGTTAATCAATAATTATTTTTATTCATTATTTATTTGTTGACTATTTTGTTAAATGATAAAACCATTCCTACATTACCTATACATTTTATTTTGAACAGCTTCAAATAGAGATCCCTGATCTTTACATGCATCTTAAAACATACCTTGATGTTAGCTTAAAGTCAAGATTGCCTAGAGGCAAAACTAATTTTGAATGGAGAGCCTATTATGGGCGCGAACTCATTGGATATTATTATAATGTGTAATCTTCTCTCTCCTAAGTTCAGGAGAAACGAGATTTTTTTAAAGCAAATGGTGGGTGTGCACTATAATTGACTATAATGATTCCAAAAAGGTGACTTCACTTAAACTTCTCACTCTTTCCTAAGCAAGTTTGTTAAATGATTTAATTTTCTCACCTTCTATCAGCTATGGCACTTAGACATGTGAATCTGAATTATTATCAAAAGCAATAAACTAAGCTTCAGAGTTAAATTACCCCTCAAGAAAGCTCCCTAAATTTAACAATTATATTAATTTCAAGCACCTTTTCTCAGCTATATTAGAAAATACTATAAATATTAAGTAAAAGTGTTTTTAATTACAACTTTCAGCTTCTAAATTCTTGCTGTGGTGTTGCTTGAGAAAATTAGTACTGTGAAACACGATTCAAAAGATAAAGCCAAAGGATTAAAAAACAAAGATGCACACCTGCTTGCATACCGTAATTTAATTACAGTATTTGTATGAAATGGTTGCAGATGTAGTGGCTGGGAACATGAGTGTGTGCATACTTTTGGATGCAAAAATATCATGTTGATTGAGATTTGGAATGATTTGCAGTCAATGATTATATCATGTAGTTAGGAGCATAAATTTATCAAAAACCAAAGTAGTTGTGTTTGACAGGGAAATGGAATGGGTAACTGCAAATTATATATAAATGGTGAAAAACCAAGCAAGTAAATGAATGCATGTTTCTGGAAATATTTATTAAAGATGGAGAAATGCAAATGCTGGTAGAAACAGCATTAAAGGAAAACATTGGCCTACATTGCTGGGAATGTAATGGGAATGAGTTGCTGTGTAAAACAAAAAGAGAAAGAGAAAAAAGAGACAGAATCTAGAACAGGGGTGTCAAACTCGCATCGTCATGGCAGCGTCACATGACGTATCGGACTTTTTTCCCTTTCGCTAAACCGGGCGGGGGGTGGGGCCAGCACATGACGCATCCGGCCCATGGGCTGTGAGTTTGACACCCCTGCTCTAGAATGAATTTGCACTGGATTGAATACAAATATGAGTAAACCATATGAAAACAATTCAAATAGTTTAGTTACATAGAGAAAATGAATGCAAGTCAAGTTATGAAACAAACACATCAAGGAAGAATGATATACTAAGGTCAAGATAAAGAGAAAGATTTGGAAATTCATGATTGGATGATGCTGAAAAAAAGAAAGATCAGCATCTTAAAGAAAAGACAGCATGTGAAGCAATGTATAGATATGGTGGTTTTCAAGGGTGGAAAGATATGGAAAAGTATAATGAATAGTGTTGGTATAAATTAGATGTATTCCTTCTTTTTTCTTATCTCATATCTTTAATTTCTTACTGCCTCCTATTTGTTTTGTACATGTTGCACAATGTCTTTAACCCAAAAGGGAACAACATGATGAAAGTGTGTGTGTGTGTGTGTATGTATCTCTTGTGGTAGGTAGAATCTGTGTTTGGCTTCCACATTTTAAAAGTTCTAAAGTGGCATGTTAATCCATCTGTGTTAGTATTGCTAGTTAAAAAATATCAGCTATAAAAGAAAGTTTTCGGACACTAAATTTGACATACTGTAGTTACTGTTATAAATAAAACAGGACATCAAACCTATTGTGAGTTTTAAGATTCAGAGTCAGGGTTTTAACATGTTGTGGATCCAGAATCATAACCCCCGTCTCCTTTTACCTGGGAGCTACACAGGTTTCATATTCTTTCTGTGCTGTAAGAGTCTCTATCAAAAAAGAAATTACTTCTGACCATTACACAAGTGTTAAGAGGAAGGACTGACTTCAGGGAATCCTGAATTTTTCTTCTTGTTTCTAAAATGGCCACAGCTCTTTTTGTTCTTGAAAATACTCTAAAAACATGAAAATAAATATTTACAAGTGCTAAGGAATTTCAGAGTATATTTCTTTCTCTTTTAAAAAAAAAATCACCTGCAATAACCTCAGAATCTGCATCAGGGGTGGGTTCCTCCCGGTTCGGATCGGTTCTCCCGAACTGGTAGCAGCCCGCTGGTGACGTCACGATGATGTCACCGAACCGGATCGGTCGGTGCCGGTCCGTGGGGGCCGCCATCTTTTTTTTGAATTTTTTTTGATTTTTTTTTTATTTTTTTATTATTATTATTATTTTTATTTTTACCCCCCTTCTGAGCATGCGCAGAAGCCGACTTCCGGCACTGTACATGCGGTCGCCATCTTTTTTCCGGCTTTGGTTTTGTTTTGTTTTTGGATTTTTTCTTATTGTGCATGCGCACGCGCAAAGCGCGCACGCGCCCACGCAGCATGGGAGGGAGTGAACCGGCAGCGAGGTAAGTTGGAACCCACCCCTGCTCCGCATTACATGTTAAATAGCTAATGAGCATGGTTGTGAAACTAATTCGGATTCACAACACTCCAGACTGTCTGCTGTGTCTGGCAGACTGCATGCATTCTCAAAACACATTCACTTATCTCAAATGTAGAATTTACATCATCAGAAGGGAGAGTGATATGCTCTGAATCATGTTTAAAGTCAGATTACATGAGCCTTTTTAACAAAAGGAATTCAAGTTGGGGTTTGTTTTTGTTTTTAAAACAAAAGAAACTCTGAACCTAAGGCTGAACACCATGGAATTCAACATTTCTCCACAGCCTTAGCTGATTGGCATTTGTAAGGGAGGAAGGGAAAACTAGGTACAGCGGAACCAGGGATACAACTGTTTCAAGAGCTATTTTTAAAGAAATATAGAAAGATTTGGTTAGGAATTTGCAATTAGTCATTTGATTTATTTTGATGCATCCACACTAGTTAATCTTTTATTGACTTTTATCTTCCCATCTCTATATAAATTGGGGGATAGAATACAGAGTATTATATTTTGAATTATGTTAATGAATATAGCTTTACAGACTTTAATATTTTTTCCTTGATAAACTATAATTCTATAAAATCTGAAATCAAACAATAAGCAGTTTGTAGCAGACTAGCACCATCCTGTGGTCTTTGAATAGCATTGCATATTATTTTAAATTTTGTGTGTTCTAAGTTAACAAGTTGTTGCCTCTCTGTGAATTAATCAGACTTGAAAGGGTTTTTTTCAGGGGTGAAATCCAGTAGGTTCTGACAGGTTCTAGAGAACCGGTAGTGGAAATTTTGAGTAGTTCAGAGAACAGGTAGCGGAAATTTTGAGTAGTTCGGAGAACGGGCAAATACCACCTCTGGCTGGCCCCAGAGTGGGGTGGGAATGGAGATTTTGCAATACCCTTCCCCCAGGAGTAGGGAAGGAATGGGGATTTTGCAATATCCTTCCCCCTGGAGTGGGGTGGGAATGGGGATTTTGCAGTATCCTTCCCCTGCCATGTCCACCAAGCCACGCCACACCCACAAGCCACGCCCACAGAACCGGTAGTAAAAAAAATTGGATTTCACCACTGGTTTTTTCCCCTTAACTTTGAATATCTGAATTATGATATTTATAAATAAGACATTTACATAATTGACTTTTTCTATTTCTTTTAATAATGGTTGATTTTTGTTGATTTTCTCTCTTGTAAAATTGGATCATCTGCCCTATCTGGGGAAGAAATGGGCTAATATCCTTTTTACATGCCTCAATTCTACAGGGTCAGAGGCAGAACTGTATAATTTCTTTTCCTTTTTAATTATAGTTCATACTAATAAATATTTACATGTCAGGTCCAAAACCAAGAATGATACATGGTGATTGTTCCAAGCAGAGTTCAGACTGACCATTCCACTATGTGCATCTACAATATAATCTGTGATTATTGGGGGAGGGGGGCTATCTTCACCCTCTTTTTCTCACACATAATACCTGGACTGAGTTATCTCTTACTTCTCTGGAATGCATCCCCTGCCTCCTGAGAATCCACCTCCTTATTTCATTCCATCACATTACCTAAAATATGTATTGGAAAGTTCTATTATATCTTACTGCCGTTCTACTGAATAATGTCATTTTTCTTACCCACTACGAGCCTTTCCAAATCAGGCAGGTGTACGAATTGTTTCTTGAATTCTTCATTCCGATATTTGTAAGTAGAACTTGAGATCTGCAAAAATAATGAACTTTAAGAACAAATCCAACTTTCCTTTGATTTACTAGAGACAATGCTACATTCAGAATACTGCCAGGAAAGGTTATAGAAATTATTTTGGACAATCAGTTTTTTTAGTTGATAATTTAGTGTTTTCTAATATCTTCTATTTTTGATTTATAGTACTGCTATTGAAAGATGATATAGAAAAAAAATTCAAACATTGGTCCAGACTAAAAGAGACAATTGAGCATGCACTTATACATTCAAACACACATATAGAGAAATAATCAATTTCCAACATTGCAACAAAAGATTCTTTCAAATCAAAGGCTATTTTATTCTTTTAACAGTTTGATTTGGCTGTTTTTCTTTTGGGGGGGGGGAACCCAAGGCAATATAGATAAAAATAAAACATCTGGGGAGCTAGCATTCCATATGTCCATATTCATTATCTCTTAATATTCCTATTATATCTCACCTTAATCCTTTATAGCATTGTGTCTTTTTCCAGTGAACTGGATACAAAACCTTTTTTTTAAAGTGCATTTAAATAAGCATATGCTTCTTTTAAGTAAAGAACACAGGTTATTCATTCTTATCTCAAGAAAAGATTGTGGAATGTGAAGTAGCTCAAATTAAGTTTTTGTTTTCTTAGAGGCAAGATATGCACCTTGAGAGTAATCCACAAGTTGATTTTTCCATGCACAATCATTTTTGGTAAAGAACCCATACAGAATGGAAGGACAAGGAAATAATTTTAACACAACTGCTCAAACAATTAAAAGGCAACTTTCTCATCCCTAACTATGAGTGTTTCCATTCACCTCAAGAACACATAAATAGAATTAAAACAATGTACAATTATATTCTCCCATTATGTTACAACCATAGCCATATAATAATGGGGGGAGAACCCTCCCCATATTTGCCCTCATCATTTCTTCTGATCCTAATATAGTGCACTCCTAAACTTCCACTAATAGGAGAATGGAAAAATACAAGCCTCTGTAATTCTGCTTGGAAAATAGAAAATAGCATTGGAAGAGAAATCAGTATCAAGCAAACTGTCCTTGCTCCCACAGGCTTAATCTCATTTTCCTTCAGATAAAAAGAAAACCACAGAATGGTTTTCCAGAAACCAGGCTAAAGAGAACTCTGGGTAAATTTCTCTGACCTGACTACCTCAGGAGGCTCTGCTCTCCTCCCAAATAAATATGTGCTAAAAGGGACAGCAGCATTCTGAAAAATCTCATGGAGCATGTAAAATGGCACGCCGCACGCTCCCACTCACATAATTGTGGAAAACAGAGTCATACATTTCTTTTGGCCAAAGTAGAAAAATATCTGTTAACAAATTTGAGACAGAAACAGCAATATGTAACTGGGATAACCTTTCTTTCAAGGTGTAAATCAATCTGTTTTAAACTTAAGTGTGCCACTCTTTGAAAAGAGCATTAGACACATGATTTAAAGCAGGTTTAATGCTCTTCCAGAAAAATACTAGACACAGATTTATAAGGAGCCTGAATAATTAAGCCACCCAAAGAAGTCCTATGGTGAGATGGAGGCAAATAAATTTAATAACAAATAATACTTATATGGTTCTTTGTGAAGCCAGTATGTATGTATCACATTTATATAGTTGCCCCCTTCACATAGTGACACTATCTTTTATACAGCCTGGCCAAAATAGTTTTGAATAACTATGCCAAGTGATTTGAGGGACAGGGCATGTCAGCAACATCAAAAAGAGGTCAGTGTTTCCAGCATCGTAAATGAGGTGTTTCAGGACATTCCGATAACAAGGGTTGTGCTGAATAAACAGGAATGGCTAAAGATCAGTCCACATGCTGGCTGTAAATGAGACATGTATTCCATACATTCATGGAGTCCAAGTGTGGCGCAGAGTCTTTGTGAGATACCTGGAGAAAGGTCTTGCTCAGTGATCTGGAAACAGTTTGAGCCTGTTGAACCTAAGGAAGTGTACAGGATCCTCAGTGCTGTCAATGCAACCACCTTTCAATCGGACCCTCGTTCCTCCTGTTTGATAAAAGCTCTCAGGACAGTGAACAGCAGGGTTCATGCAGTGATAAATTCTTCACTGCAAGAGGAGACATTCCCAGCACCTTTTAAGGAGGCCCTGATTTACCCTCTTCTAAAAAAAAATGATTCCACCTATCTGGACAATTTTTGTCTATTCTCCCATCTTTCCTTTTTAGGGAAGGTGATAGAAAAGGTGGTTGCTTAGCAGCTTCAGATGGTCCTGATGAAACAGATTTCCTAAACCGCTTTCAGTAAGATTTCAGGCCCAGCTATGGGACAAATCATCCATTGGTCGCACTTATGATCTCTAGCAAGGGCGGAATGGTAGTAGTACAGCCATTCTGGCTTTCCTTGATCTCTCAGCAGCCTTCCATACTATTGATCATGACAACCTTTGTGGCCAGCTGAACTTAGGGCTGGGTGGCACAGTTCTGCACTGGTTTAGCTTCTTTTTCCAAGGCCGATCCCAATCGGTACTGATAGGGAGTAAGAGATCCGGCCCTCGGCCAGTCCCTTATGGCATACTGCAGGACTCAGTACTTTCTCCATTCCTGTTTAACATCTACACGAAGTCCCTGGGTGAGATCATCTGTCACCATGGGTTGAGATGTCATCAATATTATTTTATTTATTGAATTTATATTGCCGCCTATTCGCCCATGGCGACTCAAGGTGGCTTACAGAATATAAAACCACATTTAAAACAATAAAAACTAACAAAAAGAATCAAATAATATAGTACAATATAACAAAATCATCCCCCACCTCCCACCCCCAGCGACAGCAGATCACACGAGCCGTTTAATGGGCTCCATCTTGCTCTGGGTTCCCAGGCCCGCTGGCAGAACCAGGTCTTCAGCACCTTCCGGAAGAGTATTAGAGTGGGGGCCATTCTAATCTCTGGGGGAATGATGTTCCAGAGAGAGGGAGCCACCACGGAGAAGGCCCTTCTTCTGGGTCCCACCAGGTGTATCTCCCTCGGGGATGGGACCCGCAACATTCCCTGCCTCCCCACTCTGATGGTGATTTCAATATGCTGATTTCAACTTTACATCTCCACATGTGGTGACCTGAGTGATGCTGTTGGTACCCTCTTACAGTGCCTGGAATCTGTAGGGGCTGGATGGAGGACAATGGGCTACGACTGAACCCTGTCAAGTCTGAGTGGCTTTGGGTACATAGAGCTTCAAGATCCAGCATTTGACATCTTTAGTTCTGGACAGGCCCAGTTTGTAATTTAGGGACTCTCCTGGATTCATGACTTCTGCTCTAAGAACAGGTGATGGTCATGACTAGGAGATCCTTTGCACACCTTTGGTTTGGGCATTGTTGCGGCCTTTCCTAGATCAGAACTACCTGGTTTCAGTCACTCAAGTCCTAGTCATCTCTGATCTGGATTACTGCAATGCACTTTACATGGAGCATCCCTTAAATGCATTAGGAAGCTTCAACTGGTACAAAGTGCAGCAGCATGAGCAGTCTTTGGGGCCCATAGACACCACTGCTTCACGAGCTGCATTGGCTGTCGGTTTGCTTCCAGGTGCAATTCAAGGTATTGGTAATGACCTTTAAAGCTCTCCATGGCATAGCTCCAGAATACTTGATACTAAGGCAAGCCTGCCCTACTCATGCCAGCAGAGAAGGCCTGTTGAGGATCCCATCATTCAAGAAACTCCAACTGGCAGGATCGAGGAGAAAAGTCTTTGCTGTTGTAGTGCTGGTCCAGGATAAGGTTTGCCACCATCCTCCTATCCTCCTGCAAAGACCTCAAGACCTGGTTCTGCTGTTTGACCTAGGGACCCAATAGGAGAATACCACACTGGATGTGGCTGCTCGACTAATTAGCTGATCCCATCCCCCCCCATGCTTCCTACCCTCCCTCCTCCCATCTTTTAATTCATATTATTGTGTTTTCTTTTCTTTTCTTTTGTTTTGTTTCATTGCTTTGCTATTGTTATGTTTACATTTTTTATCATTTTTTTTTCTGTTTTACTGTTGTAAGTTGCCTAAAGTAGCCCCACAGCGAAATGGGAGGCAAGTAAATTTAACAAATAAATAAATAAATACATTCTAAAAATGATTAATTAGGTTTCTTTGTTTCATGATTTGTAGGCTACATGGATCAACTGAGCCTTGATTCAGTGATCTAACTGCTGTGAAGAGTCATAAGGTAAGGCATTCCTGTACTTTCTGTGCCGTGCATATATACAACAAACATCAATATAAATAGTTTATACTTACCCATTAACCTTTGTGTCTTACTAGATGACACAAGAAAATAAAGCCTTACTAACACTAGAATAAAGTCTGAAGGTTGTCTGAAGTTGTTTGAAGGTTGAATCATTGCAACTGGACTAACTTTTTGTTGTTAGTTTAAGAGAAGTTTCACTGCCCATGCAGGCAGGTTCCTCAGTCAGAGCAAGGCAGTTAGGCAGAGAGTTGTTGGAATGTACCAACTCTACCTGGATGATTGAGAATTGAGGTTGGTGTGGCAGGAATTGGTACATTCCAACAACTCTCTGCCTAACTGCCGTGCTCTGACTGAGGAAGCTGCCTGGATGGGCAGTGAAACTTCTCTTAAAGTAACAACAAAAATTAGTCCAGTTGCAATGATTCAACCTTCAAACAACGCTACCTGGATGATTGAGAATCTTCATCGACATTAGAATAAAGTCTAACAGACAACATTCTGTGGAGAGTTATAGGGAATGCGGGGGAAGGGGGTGAGGATACTAAATGTGACACATCACATTATTTCCTGACTTGGCCATCTTCTTAGTGATTCATATTTAGTTTATAACATAGGTACAATTAATTTCTTACCAACATAGTTATTGGACATTATGGATGGGTCATGCATGGAAATTTACAACTACTTGACGGCTCATAAACTTTATAATATTTGCTATCAGTATGGAGATTCTGGGATTGATAGAAGAGTATTCCTGAACTATGTATCCCACAATTTATACTACTTTCATTTCAGATTTTCCAGTTTAGTGTTTCTATTAAGATTGTGCATGTTTATTCCTTGCTTAAGCAACATCATGATTTAGACATGGGGGGTGCTATTTGCTTTCCATTAATATTTTAATATATTTTACTCAAGTCTATACTTTAAATTAAATTGCTAATTTCCTTACTGGAATTTGGTGCATTTTGGTTGGGGTGCAAAGAAATCACTTGCTTATTTTGAATGTATTGTGATATGTGTGTGCTGGTCTCAGATCCTTAAGACCAGTCACTCTTTGTAATCTACTAGCTATGGACTAATTAACAATTGCTTGGGTTCTCTCCAGTTTATTACTTTTTTGATGGCTATTTTGCCAGAACCCTAAAAACCATTGTGGAATATTCATATTTTCTCTTTCTTTCTCTCTCTCTCTCTCTCTCCCTCCCTCCCTCCAGTTTTTCTACTGACAATATTCCCTTTGGTTTAGCGATCATATACTGTATGGCAGGGGTCCTCAAACCTTTTAAAAAGGGGGCCAATTCACGGTCTCTCAGACTGTTGGGGAGGCGGATTATAGTTTCAAAGGCTGTTTCTAAGGGTGCTTGTCTGCACATTGGCCTCGTGGTTGTTCAGCTTTCTGGACCTGGCTCCTTAGGGTAGAGCTGGCTCCGGGTGCTAGATCGGCCCCCTGGGAAGCCCTCGTCTGCCAAGGAGCCCAGCTGAGGCCTCACCCACTGCCCGCTGAGGCGCCCTGACTCCCGGTGATGGGATGGGGTCCTTCAGGCACTTAGCTTGGCTGCCTGTTTAGGAGCTCCAGCCGCTCCCTCCAGGTGACTTGTCAGAGCTGCCCTGGGGTTTTGCCTGTGCCGACGTTGCTTGCTTGGAGGGGAGGCGGTTAGAGGAGCGGGGGCCAGATAAATTGCTTCAGCGGGCCGTATCCGGCCCGGGGGGCGTAGTTTGAGGAGCCCTGATATATGGTATGAGCAATGTGTTTATTTCCTTGCTGTGCCTAAATAGAGGAATACTTTATACAAACAGTCAAATGTTCCCAACTTTCTGGGAATGCTACCATACCATACCATAGTTCCAAACCAGTTTTTGCCATAGTTCGCCTCAGGCTACCTCCTTCACCATAATTTCCTTCATCTCTAGCACTCTGGACAAAAATCAGGATGGTAGGTAAAGGGCATAGAGAATAGCTTTGAAGGACAGGAAGAAGAGACGATAAAAGATCAAGGAGCTCAGGCCAAGGAAATAATGTGAACACAGCAAACATCTCAGACAAGCCTCCCTCCCCCAGTTCACAGAGATTAAGTGAGAAAGGGAAAGCACATTCAGAGCTGCAATAGCTGTTACAATAAAAGTAGTCCTGACCTACAGCACATGGCATTGCTTTCTTAGGCTGGTTTGCCTTGTTGTGCTAACATGCTCTAATCATGTTTGCTTAAATTCTCACCATTTATCAATCTGGTGAGGGTTGGACCCCAATGACAACTGGAGGACAAGCCGTTTGTTGTATTTCGTATATTGAACTGACTTGTAACATCCAACTCCTTCCCAATCACTAATGGAAAAGTGTTTCAAGAGTTCAGTCTGGATGCTTTACTTACAGTAATTTTCCATGACTCTTCATTTTCCCAGAGTTGCTCTGGCAAGAGCAGTCTCTTAAGCAGAAGGTATTCTTCCTGTGGGGCACTGGCAGACAGAGGTCTGGACATTAGTGAGATTTGGTCTCCGTCTATGGCCCAGCCTCACTCTTACTTGTAGAGACTGGAGGAGAAAGATTTTGAAACATTTCAGATTAACTATGCACCAATTGGACAAGCAAGAGTGTGACCAGGGAAAACAATGCTCAGTGGAATCAGATACTTGTGTAATTAATTATTTTTCTAAGATGCAGATCAACAGATTAGTAATGCAGAAATATCATTCTTCACCCAGAGAAGCAAAATAATTGATGTTGAATTGTAAGATATGGACATCAGATGTTGAATAATATGAAGACAAGTAAAAAGGGGTTATATATGTGTAATAATAAAGGAGAATGGGACATTCCTTCTGTGTTAATATTAGTATTTTTTCTTATTAAGACCCTTACCTCTAGTCCTGTGCTAAATGTCCCAAAGACATCCTAGTAATTCCGGCAAATGGATATTTTCAGTAGCTGCATCCAAATTTACTAATCCTCTCAGGGCAGAAACCTACTGTGCAAATGTGTTAATAGTGTGGCTGCATGGTAAATTCCTCCTACTGTATAGTAAGTAAGACTAGTAAGTAAGTAAGACTTAACTCTGGAGAAACCTTTTTGGCTTAAGTTTCTTTGAATGCTTTTTTAATAGTAAGTAAGTAAGACTTAATTCTGGAGAAACCTTTTTGGCTTAAGTTTCTTTGAATGTTTTTTTAATGGTTCTCAATTTATATAGCCTATTTTTATAGATTTTTTTCATAAAATCATACAGTTGGAAAGGGCCAGAGAAGTCATCTAGTTCAACTCACTTTCAGTGTGGGATCCGGTACAGCTTATCTGACAAAAGACCATCCTGCTTCTGTTGAAGACATCTAGTGAACAACTCATCACATCTGTGGCAAGTAGGTTCCACTAGTTGACAATGTGTATAGTCAGGATGTCTCTTCTGAACCTTCTCTTTGTAGTTGTAACTCAATGGTTTTGATCTTGTTCTCTGAGGCAATAGAGAATACCTTTATTCACTCAGATATATCAAATAACTTAAAGAGTTATATCTCTCCTTAGGCATCTTTTCTGTACTTTTCTGTCTATTCTTCTCAGTCCTTGGTTTCAGGCCCTCTTCTGAATTTATTCCAATTTGATACTGTCCTTTTAGCTGTGGTGCCTAGAACTGGATGCAATACTATACCCCAAAGAGATCTGAACAAAGCAAAATTTACTGGAAAAATTACTTCCTGTGATCTGGATCCTATGTTCTTGTTATTGCACCCCAAAATAATATTTGCCTTTTTAGTAATTCTATCATATTCTCTCTCACACACATACCTTACATATTTCCTATTAATATGTGAAACTTGACATTTCTCCTGTTGAATTCCATCCTATTCATTTACAGTAAGTCCACTGCTCAGGCCAGCCTTGATTTTTTTGAACATTATATTTTGCATCTAATATATGAGCCTTTCAATCTTACATGATCTGCAAATCTAGAAAAAAAAACATGAAAAGCACAGGACCCAGGGCAGAGAGTTGTGATGATCCACTTAATAATTCCTTCCAAGTTGAAGTAGAGCTCCTAGTGAATCAAGTGTGATTCTATCTAACAGTAGTGTCATATTTTACTATTTTCTTAGCAAAAATATAAGGCACTCTGTTGAAGGTTTGGCTGAAGATCAGATATGCTGTGTCTATTTATTATACTATTGTTACTTTCTTCAGTAAATTCTTAGATATCTTGAAGTCTCTCAGATTATAAAATCAACCTCAAGAAGGAGAAGATTGTAATGATTTACCAAACAAAAGCAATAAAGATGATTGGGGGATTGGAGGCCAAAACACATGAAGAATGGTTGCAGGAATTGGGTATGTCTAGTCCTATGAAAAGAAGGACTAGGGGTGACATGATAGCAATCTTCCAATATCTAAGGGGCTGCCACAAAGAAGAGGGATCAATCTATTCTTCAAAGCACCTGAAAGCAGGACAAAAAGCAATAGTGGAAGCTGATCAAGGAGAGATTCAACTTAGACTCAAGGCATAATTTTTGAAACAAGACAGCTGAGGTCATAATGATGAAAGGAAAATTGCCCCACAGGTTCTGTCCATTTTGAGCAGGAGTAAGACATCACAATCCTTGCAGAAAAGGGAGCTTTTACTCATCTCACTCCTTTCCTTGCCTCCCCTTGGGTGCCTAGTGGATCAGGGACAACATTTCAAATTCCCAAGCACCCCATTTTATGTATCCCAGTTTCCTCTCAACTACTTAGTATTCCACATTCTTCCCATAATGTATTCCCATTGTGCTACTTTGAATACATTACTCTTGATTGAAGATTGGCCTTATAAAGAGAAAGCCCAGTTGTTATAAATCATATAGAAAGCAAATAAGGGAATAATGCTGAGGGAATCTTCCTTCACAGAATTGAATAGTCTAGCACAGTATTTCTCAACCATGGCAACTTACACCTTAAAGGTTGAAAAAAACTAAATTGGTTGTTCGGTGAGAGGCAATAGAGTATCCTTATAAGTCTGACTAGCAGATACCCATATCAGGAGAAGTTCCCATTGCAATAAATATTATTGTACCTAGCCTTTGTAGAAATTAATCTCGGAGATAGTCTGAAAAAGCCTTTAATTAATAGAAGCCTTTTATTTCCATACAAGTTCCCACATAAAAGATTTAAATTAGCAAAATGACCCTTCTTTAAAACCCTTCAGAGATTTCCATCAGGTAAAAGTTTCTCTTTTAGTTCCTTTTTGATATTTTAACCCAATATAGTATGAAAGGCAAAACATTGTGTCTCTTACTAGTGGAGGGATAAACAGCTGGTGGCTATGGAACTTAATTTGGACTCTAATTTTCAAAATGTCATCCATTCCTTACTGTAGTGCATGATATCTGTTGCTTTAAGATACACATTCACACTGTACTTCCTCATTCCTCCTCTACCTGGTGGGTGGATGTTTTGTCTCTTGGTTTTGTTTCAACCGGTCATATTCAGGTTCTGGATTTGACATGAGAAAATGTAGTGTTTAACATCAGCTTAATAGAGAGTTGAAGTCCATGGACTTTCCTGCTTTCTAACCTTTAGGTAGACTTCAGCACCCAAGGAGCTCACAGTGAGTATAAATGAGCAGGCTAATCTAGAGAAGAATTCTGTCTTTATTGTGTAGCATGATGAAAATGTTAAAGGAGATGCCTCTAACTATTCACAGCTGGAGATTAGATTAAGAGATGAAATGTTGCCTATGCTGTTGCCCCTCAGCAGAAGGATTTTCACTGCTATTGAGTTATATCACTTTCCACCCATCTTTGAATCAGCTGCACAGCACTGAAAGTTGCTGTCCCACTGCCAATCTTTACTTGACTCTAGCCTCAATTCTTTGTCACTGCTAGTCACTTGACTTTCCTCCAAAGTAAGGGGTGACAAAGCCTCACTATTTTTTTTAGTTCTTGAGGTGGTCTTTGGACAGTGTCAGGATAAGGGGGAAAAACACTAAGTTTGTCTCACTCATGGGCTGGTGAGAAGATGAAAGCAACAGATAGAAAATGTTCTAAGACATGCATTTATGGTACTTAGGCACCAGTGGCATCATGGTAACAGTCTCTGATCTGATTATGGTTGGCTGTAAGTTACTTAGCCCACAGCCATAATAGCTAGCAAAGTTTTATCGTTTCTTACTACTAGGAGGTTATTTACAAAATCTCCAAATGTCGTAATCCCTATAAATTAGTTGATGTAAAGAGGGGAAAAAAATCTTCCACTCCATCCTTTTTGATGGTTAGAAAAATATTTTATAAATGTCCCTTTTTTCCACTTATCTAACCAGGTAAATTGTGTGAATGAAAGCTTATTGGAAAATTGGCTAATCTTTAAAATGGCACAACATTCTTTGCCCTTCTGCAAAAGTGAAAGGTAGTAGTGAAACTAAACCCTCAATTTTGGAACTTGTCTACTTTCTACTTTTTCAGGGGAATCATTACTAATTGTTCACAAAATAACAGATGACAGCATCTTCTACAGAGGGGATTTTAATGAGGCAGAATTCCCATTTTTATTTAAAAGCCTAAATGATGCTATCTTGTATGTGTAAGACATGGCAGGAAGAATGGTAAATATAAAAAAAATTAAAGTGAAAAGGCCTAAACATATTCAACAAGCAATCCTCCTCTTTGGTAGCACTTCTGGAGCATCAGAATCTATCCTAAACACAATTTAGTCATAGCAGTCACGTTCCCCTATGCCAACTGAATGTGACAAGAGCACCAGCCAAGTGTTTTGCATAATGACCAGTTGCTTAAGGAAAACACAAAAACAAGTTCTTCCAGATATGCAGACAAACTTTGTCCAGCTTCCCAAACCTACTATTTTCTTTGCATGATACAGAGATGAATAATCTCAAGCTCCAGGTTCACATGTGACTCTCATATGCCTTTAATGCAGAACCAAAACCCCATCTGTCCAGGCACTTTAGTTATTCAGCAAATTAAAAATGTAATAAACAAATTTGCACTTTATCCTTGCTATAAAATTATTAAACTCTTTTATATATACTTGTATTTAATCACTTTTCACCTTTTTATGAAAGTGATAAAAGGCTTCTGAAAATAGCTTTTTAAATGTGATTCACCATGTCTTAACAAGCTAGTATTACACACAGTAGCACTGTTTTATGACACCGCAATCACACTTCCTCCATAATATAACTATCTGAAAAAAATCTCATTTGATTTTCCTATTTTATTTGCACAATAATTTGCATAAAGCCTGAATTTCATGGAATTTTAAAATAAGATTTTTAAATGCATAAATTGGTTTTAAAAGGTTCTTTCTATAAATGGGATATGAGCAACAGTATGTTGGCTTCCGTGACTGACTAATTTAGACATCTTAGCTCATACAGAATGAGTATGCTTGCATTTTTGTTGTATTTATGGCATATTGGCCCAAAGGGGTAAAACGGATGAGTTTATGTCATTATCACTGGCAGAGAATGCTTCATTTGAGATGGATCAAAATAAAGTTCCTAACCTACTCTTCACTGTCCCATTTAAAGCTACATGAAAGTTTTGATTGACTAAGCAGTGTTGGCTAACCTTTTTGGCACCGAGTGCCGAAACGGGAGCATGTGCGAACATTTTCAGCACCGAGTGCCGAAGCGCACGCACGTGCAAAGTGCGCACGTGCACCGGAAACCAGAAAAGCAGATGATCCTTTGGTTTCCAGCGCGCGCATACACACCGGCCACCTGCTCTTCTGGTTTCTGGCGCGCATGTGTGTGTAAAGACCAGCTGTCTGTTGTGCATGCGCTGGCTCTGCCTGGCCTTTCGGGGGTCCTCACGCTTCCCTGCCTGCCTCCCTGCCCACCCCCCTGGTCCCTGTCGGGACCCATTCCGCAGCCCCAGACAGGGAGAGGAATGTCGCCTCCCTCCGCTGGAAAGCTGGAGCCCCTTCCCAGCCTTGGAGGTAAGGGGCGTCAGCGTTCCCGGGGCTCGGGTTGGGAGGCCAGCAGGCGGGAGAGCTTCTCTCCAACTCTGGCTGGGATGAAACCCCCCCCCAGCCTGCCACTGAGAACAAGCCAGCGCATCCCCCCCTTCCCGGTCGCTTCCCGGCCGGCGCACCTCTTACCCCTCAGTGTCTCCATGCTGCGCTCTCCTCCGGCCCTCCTGGGGCAGCGCGGCTCCTCCTTTTCCTCCTGGCTGCTCCAGCATCCCGGCTGCCCCCTTGCAGTGACAGGAGCCACGCAGAGCCGTCGCCTGTTGCTATTCCGGGTTCCGGCATGCCGGCCAGCTGGTCTTCATGCATGCAAGAGCGCCAGAAACTGAAAGAGCAGTCTCCCGGGGCGCATGCGCGCGCTGGGAAGATAATCTTCCGGTTTCTGGCGCGCACATGCATGCCGGCCACCTGGTCTTCACGCGTGCATGCGCGCCAGAAACCAGAAGACCGGTGCGCCGGAACCTGGAAGAGCAACGAGCGACGGCTCTATGTGCCACTTCCAGCACGCGTGCCATAGGTTCGCCATCACGGGACTAAAGCCATGATGGGAGGCAGAAATCAATATTTATGGGCCCATCTGATGCTAATTTCTTTTTCTATTTTTCTGCAATTCCTGGAATGCTGCTTACACAAAGTCCCTTTGTGTAAGGGACTTTGTGTATCTGTGAGAATGGGAGAGTGCACTGGTCCTCGAATGCTCCTTTATTCTTTAAAAAAGGGAGAGAAAACATTGCCCTCTCCATGTAATCTGATACTTTGCCAGTTCTCAGCATTTCTCAAATGAGGGGGGGAAAGTTGGGTTGCCAGACCATCAGCAGTCCTGATGGTCCTAGAGTCTAAGAAGTCCTAGAGATCGGAAGTCATATGAGGTAGACAGATATTCCCTGATAATATATCTATGAAGTTGAGCTTGAAATCCAAGCTTTAAAATGTTCCTCTTTACAATTCTCTCACTGAGCAAAGACAAGGCTAGACTCCTGTTGACGTAATGAGGACAACCAGGCTCTTCTCTTAGCAACAAGAGAAGGGGTGCTTTGCACCTGCCTTCTGGGACATTTTCATGACTTTTCAGTCTGGTTTAGAGCCCTCAGCTTTCCTGGATGACTCTCCTTAGTTCCCATTTTAAAACAAGGATAGCCACAATAGAGGAGAATGTTTGTAGCTTAGGGTTGAAATATGGAGTTGCCGATGCTCTCTGAGTTTGATCATTTTCTTGCAGTGCACTGATGATGTTACCTAGTTTGGGTAATGAAACATCTGCAAGAAAACAACCAAGCTCAGAGAGCACAAAGGAGACCTCAAGGATAGCCTCACCCTTCTGCTGCTCTACATCATTAGTTCTTTTCTAAAATTCTCACCTTTAAAATTCTATTATTAAATTAAGAAAAATAGCTGTCTACCAATAACAGAATTAAAAAAGCTTTTAAAGCACAGAGTATTTATAGCAGATGGCACTAAAATCTTACCTTCCCCAATTTTTAAATATCCAGAAAAGCTACATTTTAAACTAACTTCAAACTTGTGTATTTTCTATATAAATACAGTAGGCATGGAAAGTCCATACAAAATTTTCAATTGGTCTTTTTGCTTTCCCATCATCCACTGAGAATATTCAGGCAGAAAATGTCATGTTATTGTTAATAATAGATCATTATTTCGCAGTTTATTATCCCTAATATTGAATCAAATACTATGCATCCAGATAAACATTTATAACGTCTACATTATAGATTGAATATTAAATGTCACAATTTCTCAGAGCTTTTACCAATTATGATGCATTAAAACACATAGTTTTAGATATTTATCAGTCTCAAATTATCTAAAATATCCACATCCAAATAATATTGCCAAAACTGCTGTATTTTCCACCCCCCATAAAAAGTAATATTAAAAGCTTCCTCTAAAATATAAGAAACAAAACAACATACAACCAGCAGAGAGTACAAATAATCAACAATATTCATTATCACAATTAGTATACTCTCATAAAGATCCTGGTAAAAAAACAAACCTTATTCCAGGTTGATACCAGAACATTGACACCTGTAAATTAGTACCAGTACACTTGTTGGGTAAGGTGAATTTCTGATCCTAGTAAGCAGGCTCTATCCCATCCAATGTACTTCTAATGACCTGACAAGCTGAATCCCCCTCCCTCATTTAAGAACAATGGCTGATACAGAGTCATAAGATTTCACAGAACCTACCTTGAAAAGAGGAATATGTCTTCTAAAAGCAAATCAGCAACAAATCCAGGAAAATGACACAGCAAATATCCCATTACAAAAGCCTTAGATACTGTATGTGCAGTGGTAGGCATGTCAGTGTTCTAGAGGCATGTTAAGTACACATAAAAGTTGGGAATATATTGTTCTTTTTTGTTTGTTCTTCACCGATTGACCAGAATTGCTTTAAGGAACAGCTGGGCTTGCCATAAAACAACATACTGTTTATAGCATTAGGAAGTGACTGCTTTTTATGTTTGAGAATATGCAGAGATTAACATTCATAGGTTTGTTATGAATCAATTGTAAGAACATGCAGTAGTCAGCACCTATTCACCTGGCAAATGTTATAGAAGCATCTAATTAACTTCACGTAAGATGAAAGAAATTAACAGTTTGCTACAATTAGACTGAGTTTAAAAGTTAAATGAGGAATGTTAGCACCTGATCTAAGTCATGCTAGCTCATTTCCTTCAATCTGTTATTTTATGACCAGTCTAGTCATCAGCCACGTTGTCAGGCAAGAAAGGGAATAGAAAAGAAATCATTCCTGATTATCCCTTGACATCTCTTTGGATCAACAGAGAGATGGGGCAAGGGAGATGATCAACACAGGGACATGGTTTGGTGACTTATATGGAGACCAGAACTTTGCATTCTTGTTTCATGGTATTGATGATAACACGGACAACAGTTAAATACTTCTAGAAGAATAAGCTGTTTGCAGTGGAAAACATAAATATATAATTGGCCTTTAATAATTAAATTATCAAATGTATCTTTTATATTTTAGATAATCAAGAATAATGATATATCATAAATTTAGCCTCATCAACAAGGCACTTTAAAAAGCCATTCATAGTTTTAGACAAAACTCTCTAAGTAGCCTCAGAAATATAAACACACACATAAATACACACCGAGCAGAAGACAGTTGGCTTGTCACTTATTTCTCATGACTATTTCAAAACTCTTTTTTGAAAATCCATATCTGTTAGTAGGTTGGCAGCATTGTCTCTAATTTCTAATGGACTAATCTACAGTAACTCTCCAAGGGAGCAATTACAGTTTTATGGAAACCTTTAAAGACAGGCTGGCCTACCACTAGGACTTAATTAACAATTCTTGTTCTTCCTTTCCACAGTTATATTGGATAGCTGAAAACAATGTTCCCTGCAGAATGTCTTCCTAGTATTCCATTCAAGAATCATCATTAGTAAACATGCAAAATTAAACAAATGTCTTATTATTTATTCTAAAATCCAAGTTGACCTTAAAAGATATAGGCAGTTTTTCTGAGTAAATACATTTAAAATTTTGAGAACTTGTCAGGGTATCTCACAAAATGGCTACCACAGAGCAGATGACTGGCTACAAAATATTTACTACTAAAAACTGTCACCTCTGTGATATGTGTATTCCACCACTCTTGCTTATCTGATTTTCTGGACAAAGCATGTGTTGCAACCATTTTTATTTTCAAATTGAGGTGATGTGTCCCATCAAGTGGATCTCACAGCATTTTAGCAAAATAAAAGTAATCTAGTATATTGTAACATGCCAGCTTCCAATGTATTATTTAAAAAGTCTTTTAAAAACAACATTGCTGGGCAGGGAGCTTGATTAACATTGGGGATGTACAGTATCTCCAAACCAGTGTTTCTTAACCTCAGTAATTCTAAGATGTGTGGACTTCAATTCCCAGAATTCCTCCAGCCAGCCACTAACTCTGAGAGTTGAAGTACATATACCTTGGAACTGCTGGGGTTGAGAAATACTGTTCCAAACAATCCTAGGCCCATGACCACTACACTGCAATCCCATCCAGGAGATTGCTTTTATTTTAAAGAATACTGGTGGTTTCATTTGTACAAATTAGTCCAACATAGCTTAATTAAAATGCCCACCTGCCAGGAAAAAAATGACTAAAGATGAGGAGCTTCCACAGATGGGCATTTCTATTAATTCTCTCGCATCATTATCTCAGAAGCCCAACAGTGCTCCCATACCTGAAGGTTTGCTTACCTGTAGCTTGGATTCAAGGAGTAAAATAGTTCTTACTGTTAGTCATCTCATTCCAGCCCAAGAGCAACTGTGGGATGCTGAGAAACAAGCATGGGACTAAATCCCAAATTGCAGCTGATTCACTTCACCAACTCGGATAACTCACATAACTACTGACTCAGATTTCCCATGCCCAGAGTATGATTAATAATTCAAAACTCTAATCAACAGATAGCTCAGATAATGCTTCTACGCTTGGAGCAGTTCGGCGTTTGTATTGTTAGCACAAACAGATCCTGGGTATTGCATGGTTTAAAAAAAAATACATATTTTAAACTTGAGAGATCTTGCCATCTTGCAAATGGAAATCATTTGGAACTTACATTTCAAACTAAACCTGATATTTATATAATTACAAATTTTAAAAATATAAATATCAGGGCTAGGAAAATAGAATTGGAGTGCTGAGTTAGGAGAGATTAACTTACTGCCTGTTAATCATACATAAGATAATATAGCCTATTCTGTAATAATAGTAGTCTATAAGAAGTTTCCAATTCCACCAAGTTTGATGAGAAGCTTTCAGTAAAAGATTTTTGTCAACAGATTTATAAATGCTTAAGTATATGAAACCTATTGAGTCACTTCTACCCTGTGCTTGTTAACACATTAAATAACTCTAAAAGATTGTTGCATTCTGTGATATAAGCTATTTGTTATGGAAAGGCAGTGTAGCAGTATTACCCCCATTTTCCCATAGACATAACGTTTCTTTTTTAGGGCTTAGATCTTTCAAGTCAAGTTTAGATCTTTCCATTTTATTTCTCACTAACTGCTTACTTGCTTTCAGTCCATCAGCTCTTACTTCAGCTTTTCTTTGCTTTACAAACCTGTGAACTTCATAAAAGTGAGGACTGGTTATAAGTTACTTTTTTATCACTATTGTAACTGCAAATGGTTGTTAAATGAGGTAGTTGCTAAACAAGGACTATCTGCAAACCTATCCGACCCTGCTTAGGTACATGTGAAGGATCAGCTAAGAAAGGCTTATTCTGCCACTTTCCAGCTGTTTGTCTGAAACAAGATGGTATACCATGAAGATGGTATACCATGAAGTTTGTAATTTTTTGTCTCCTTCCAAACATGCAGGTATAGTCTATTCATGTTTTGTTAAATTTGAAACTGTCACTCTTGGAATTTCATATCTTGACAGATTTCTCTTAACTTCTCAAATGCCTCTCCTTACCAAAATGTTCAGATTTGGATATCTATCCAATTCTTTTACAGTGGAGATTAACACAAATATGCCTACTTCTTCTAGAAATATCTATTACTTTAGCAGTTCCTTAATACATTTGTTTTCTCTGTTCCAATGATTTCTTTAGTTTGTTTGCTGCTTGAAAAATATTTAAAGGTCTATTTTTATTTTTGTAGATGCAGAATTGCATTTCAAAGCTTTAGTCTCCCAGCTAAAGATGAAGTAGCGAATGCCATGACGTTGTGAAAGTGGGGAGGATCAAATTTGCTGCCTTGTAAGGGCTGGGCTTTTTAACAAAGAGGTGGTCTTAACCCTTGCTGAGATGTATGGTGTTGATTCGTTTCTTCAATTCTGCCAAAATGAAAAAAATCAGTATACTTTTGAAAGGATTTGAGGAACAAAATATACATTTTAAGCATTGCACAGGCTTAAGGCAACCACTTTGCCCCTTAAAATATTTACTTTCCAACATTAAAAAAAAACCTAAAAAGTAAGCACCACTCAGTTCAAGGGTGTTCTTTGAGTCCAAAGAGATCCTGGGGTCCATATCCTGCTAACTCCTGTTCTGTTCTTCAACTTAACATTTCTTGCAATATAATACTTGTCTCCATATGGCTTTGATAGTGCTTAGCTCTTTTTCTCATTTGGCCACAAATTAAAATTATCTTAGTTTTTAAAAGTCCGTTACTGCCTTCTATTAATTACTAAGTAACCTTTTAGGGTTTTTAAATATGCTGTGAAATTTTGTTTTAGTTTAAATAATCTCCAAAAATCTTGGAGCGATACCCTCTTAATCCTCCTTTTCAGTGGAGGTTTACTTGTATTTCACTGCCAGGGACATTTTGTTCTGAAATTTCTGTGCCAGTTGGCTGTACTGTATATCCAGGGCTCACCTGACCATTATAACTTATTTAGAAATGAATCTCAATATCAAATAGTAGACTACTCAATAATGTGATTCTCTTACTATGATTATAGGTATTTCAAAATTGAATCTCAAGTTCAGGGGAGTGGATCATTCTACCTATCTAAATTTAAAAATATAAAAACTAATACCAGTAGATGCTAATACAAAGTAAGAAAAAGGAAAAAAAAGATACAAAGAAATAGCTTCCAATCTTTACAGCAATTAAAAGTACAATTATAAATTTAGCTCTTGTAATGGAGCGTATCATAGTGTGTTTAAGATTATAACCTCAGAATTAATGGGTGTCTTTGATTTATTTCAGGTACAAACTGTACAATTGTCCATAAATTCCAATGACCCAGAAAATAAGAATACCTATTCAGAAGTTAATCCCAATTCCTAGTATGCTAAAATGTGCAACCCGAACATGTGACCAACAGTCACAAGACAAGAAAGAGTCAGTTTGGTCTAGTGATTAAAGCACAAAGATAGAAACTGAGAGACTATTGAGTTCTAGTTCCACCTTAGACCTGAAAGCTGCTTGGATGACTGAGACACTCAGTCTCTCTCAGCCCAACACTCCTCACAGGGTTGTTGTTGTGGGGAAAATAATAAAGGTGGGACCAAAAAAAATCTAAAATAAAAAGGCCACATTCAAGTACAATATAAAACAACAAAGGTAAGTTAGTAGGGAAAACAACACCGAGTCTCCAAACTCTCTAGAATAGCCAATTTAAACAATGACTTGGTATAAAATATAACTGTGAAGTCATTCCTCAGTTACTCAACAAAGAGACACACTAATACATTAAGTATTACTAAGTATACATTTTCTCCAAGGCAGAGGAAAAGACTGACTTAATTAAACAGCTGTAAAAAACACACATCCTTGAATAAGAAAACACTTCTCTAAAATGGAGGGGTGGCGGGGTAGGGTTGGAAAATCTGAATTTACCCAGAAGCTCCAATCTGCATTCCAGTTATATGGAGATGTGGGCTGCATTTTCTCAGTGCAAACACTAAGATTCTCTTCTGAATCCACCAGTATTTGGCTGATGAGGCCATGATCTGCTTCATGAAGGGCCTGGTGAACAAGGAATATAATTGGTATTTTAATATGGCAAAGGTAAAAATCCAGAAGTCCTAAATAAAATGAGAGGATCAAAGAATAAGTATCCCTTTCTCCCTTGGTTAGAGCATTGAATAGATTTTTCTCCTCCAGTTCAATGCATTTGATTATTCTTGTATATAATCAACAATCTACTAAGTTCTATATTTTAATTGTTTTCCGCAGTTGTTTATCTTCAATTTTATTTTTTGGTATACTTGAAAGGTTTTAATAGCTTATGGTATTATCAGTTTAATAGGTGAAATAAACACCTGGAGAAATGTTTTATTTCTAGATTCCATGTTATTTTGAACAATCCAAAGCTAAAGGGTTGTGGGCATATCTACACACAAACAATAGTTTTACATCCCAAAGAAAGGAGAGATTTTACATTTACTAGTTAAGCTTCCAAAACCTTTAGAATCAAAATATTCTAAATCACACCAGAGCCATTAAGTTAAGGAGTAGCGAACAACTACGAACTAGCAAAACCGCGGCATCTTTGGCAAGGCAAGAAAGGCACAAGGAATTCTTCCCACCCCATCTGACAAAAAATCCGCCCCCTTTTAAATATATACCGTTTTTCTTTAGTTATGCTACACACTCAGAAGGGAGGGGGTGAATGAGAGTCGAGGCCCAGGCCAACGGGACAAGGAAAGTTTTGGCGATCCTAACCAGTGACGGGAAAAGCGATCGAGACACAACTTTCCGCCTTTTTCTTTTAGGTCTCCGCCACTTTTTCAGCAACCGTCGCCGGGAGACGGAAACGCAGCAGCGGACAGAGGGCGACTGAGAAGGCAGACTTTCCCCCTGACATCCCCAAAGACCGTCAGTTGTTTTTATTGTACGCTAAACTTTCAATCCAGCTGCCCATAAAAAATTGGAGGGGTGTGTGAAGGGGGAAAATGTCGCGCCTCTTACCATGGAGAAGAGAAAGATGCGACCCGCAAGCGGACCCGAGCGCCATTCGCTCGCAACGCTTCTCTTCCCCGCAGCTTAAAGGGCCAGCAGCACCCAAGCAGAGCGATCACGCGTCAGCTCTCTCGGCCGAAGACCAGCAGGAAGGCACAACTGCACAGAAAGATTCCTGGGCTCTGCTAGGGCAGCGTGTCGCGTCCCCGATGCCTGCCCCGGGAAAATGATCTGGAGAGAAGGTCCTGCGTGAGATGGGCGGCGGGTAAATTTAATAAATATTGTCACTGAGTCTGAGCAGACCATAGAATTGAAATCAACCTGGAAGTTCTCCTTCCTTTTGATTTTGAAAAAGCAAGGAACATAGGTGTATGTCTTATCCATACCCAGTTTTTGAAAAATATTCTTGCTGTTTTTCTGTCTTCTTTTTACTAAGTAAATTAGTAAAATTAATATTAATCCATCATTTTCAAGTGACTGTCCTTGGTGAAACATAACAAAGAAGAGTTGGGACTGCAGCAACAAAGCCATATTATATTCCTCAGCAACGGCATGGAAAAAGTTTCCGTTGCCTTCTTCCTGCATGCTTTTTTGACTTTGCAATCTTCTGAGTCAGGTTTCATTTATTAAAACATAAAAGTGAATTGAAGTTTTCAGTCCATGTTGAGTACATCTACCAGTAGTAGTGAACATTTTTGCATTTTATTGTGTTGTACAGCAAATTAATTTTGCCCTCACACTTCACTTAAGCATAGTTAACCAAACAATTGTTTACTCAACCCATTTACCACCAGTTGTTCATCATGATCTGATTATTCTTTGATTGCTTTTTTGGAAGGGAGATGGGTTGCTCTGCTCTGGATAGTTTATGGACTATTTGGTTACAGATGAAACCCGTGTTTTTTCCCCTGAGGATCTGGTGGCCCGTTCAACTGAGGCCTTAGTTTTGGGCCTGGAATGGGCAAGTGACAAGGGTATGCCTATATTAGGGATTTCATTGTGGTGACAAGTCCAGCAAAACCTACTTTTCCATTCTCACTGTACTCATAGATATCCATTCAGCTGTATTTTTTAAGGTGACTCATTCGTTAGTATGGAGGGATGGGTCATAGGACTATCTTCTGGGTTTCTGGTTAAGTCATGTAAACTAAATTGGTTGCTAGTAAGCCGCTACGCAATTCAAGATGTGATTAGTCCTACATGGCATTCATTAAGAAATGTTTGATCAGTTCCCAGAAAAGAATAACCTAGGCACCTGGTGGGTTAAGTTTCTCAAATTAACCCAGAGTTAGACTCAGACTGGGCAGATCTAGTTGAGATGACAGAACAAGTCTTCCTTCACTAGCTGAGAAATTTTTGATTGTGTGATTCCTGAGGAACTGGCAAGATCCTCAAGACTGTTAACATGGCCACCTGTTGGTAAGATCCATGTCCTTCTGGGTCAGTGAAAGCCTCCCAGAAGAGAAGTGGTTGGCTCCATTATATAGCTACAGCTTCTTTTAAAGATGGTGTAGTATATGTCCTGAAGAAGCACACACTGAATCCAATGGCTCTTGACAAATTTTGTCCAGGCTTAAACCTCTCCTTTCTGACAAAGTTTGAAAAGAGCATAGTCAATCTGTAGCTTCAGAGAACCCTGGCAGAAATGGATAGATCTTTTTCTGTTGGGTTTTAGGTTGGAACATAATGTGGAGATTGTACTGATTGCATTTATTGTGGTGGTTCTCCTCCTTTCTCCATATTAGTTCTAGTCCACACTGATAGGAGGGAAATGATAGAATTGAAAACCATTTAATGTATTAATGGAATGCCACAGGACTCAATGTTCTCACCCCTCGTGTTTAACCTACATGATGCTGCTGAACAAAGTCACCCATTGGTTTAGACTTTAGAGGCATCATCAGTATGCCAATTATACTCAGATGTTTTTTCCCAAATCAAGGCTGACCAAGGGATGCAAGTTCTTATTCCAATGCCTGAAAGCTGTCAGGGTCTGGATGGGAAGGAGCAGATTCATGTCCAACCCTAACAAGACCAAATGACTGTGGGTGTAGGGTTAAGCCAGATTTGGGGAATGTTCAACATTAGTTCTGGTTGGGAGTCACACTTCTCCTTTCAGGACTGATGTACAATTTAGGATTCTTCTGGAATTTCAGCTCTTGTTCAAAGAGCAGGTGGCAGCTCTTTGTGACAAGGAAGACCTTTGTACGGATCCATCTGGTGTATCAGATGTGCTCATTCTTATATGAAGAAGCCTTCCTCATGATCAGTCATGCCTTGCTATACATGGGGATACCTTTGAAGGCTGTCCAGAATGTGGCTGTGAAAGCAATAACAGGGATACCTTGATATGGTCATGTAATATAATATCCCTTTGTAAACTACACTGGTTGCCAGTAAGCTTCCAGGCACAATTGAAGATGCTAGTGATTACATGGCATTCATTAAGAAATGTTGTCTGATCAGCTCCCAGAAAAGTGCCTTTACTGGAACTGGAATGGATTGACTGGAATAGATCCTAGAGATCGGAACAGCCTGCTTTGCTGTTCTCTGAGCAAGCCTTAAATACCTAGAATTTCCCTCCAGACTTGGACTATGGATGGCTTCTTTGGGGAGGAGAGGGTGTGGCACATGTCATGGGTTGTTCTCTCTAGGTTAAGTATTTTGACTCCCTCAATGGTTTTCATATTCTCTCCTCAGAACTGCCTAGAGTTGGACAGCCTTACAAATATGATTTATAAATACTTTCCCTGAAAACAAATTTAGCAGAGCATTTCAAAGACCACTTCCTCCCAGTATTAAGTACTAATCATTCATTGCTGCAGCATATTCTTCACACAGGAGCTACAATAGAAAAAAAAAGTTTGGTTTCAAACCACTGAGCAAGAGCAGTCTTCCCTAACCTGGAGTCCCTAGACAGAAGTACAACTTCCCAAATCCCAAGGCAGGGTAGGAGCAAAAGGTTAAGATCTGTTGTCAGTATCTTTATGCAGGTTTTATTTTGTGGGTTTTGTGAAGTTTACTAATAATTGAACAAGACTTAGTCAGAAGTGGGTTCCTACCGGTTCTGACCGGTTCTATAGAACTGTTAGTAACGTGGCGGTGTGGGTCGCTGGAACTGGCAGCGACCCATGCCTGCCACGCCCCCAAGCAGGTTCGGCGGCACCATAGGCGCTGCCATCTCGGTTTTTTTGTACTGCGCGCGCAAAGCGTGCGCACCCACAACCCGCCCACGCAACGCGTCCCTGAGCAAACCGGCAGTAAGAAAATCTGGAACCCACCCCTGGGCATAGTGCTGCATTTTTATCATTCAGCACATCACTCAGGGCTAGCTGAAGAAAAAGGATGTTATATAAATAATGTGCTAACCAGCCTGATGATTTTAACAAGAATCTTAAAATAACAAAACATTATTTAAATACTGTATATATTTGTATTGGAGCAGTTTCTGCTCTCATTTTGTTCTCATTCTTCAGGGTTTCTCCCTCCCCTTCTATGAATGCATTATGGCTAGAATATATTTATACGAAAGCTGATATTCACAGTTTTATCAAAAAATGTGTTGCCAGAAGTTTCTCAAGTCATAAGTTTCTGTGCCTGTGAATTAATTGAATTTAATAAAAATACTGCAAATATAAATTTGACCTGGAATACTGGCATTTGTTCAAAAGGGGAAAATAAGATTATAAAAATGAACATAAATGTTTCCAGTAAATAAAGTGCTGGTTTGAGGGTGAAGGTTCATTCTCCGAGCTTGTGGGTTGATTTCCGAATGTTTCATTAACAGACTAGGTAACATCTTCAGCAGAGTTTAGGGGATGTCAGTGTTCTTCTGTTGTTTCTGTTTTAGCTATTCTGTTGTCATAAATTCCAACCTAACCATAAGTTCCTATGCACTATACCAGAATAATTCACGTTACACTATTCATGAGTCATGAATCATGACATACTATAAGAACCTGTGGAGAATATCAGAGGAATATGAATTCCTGTATGTGAGCTTCTGTATGTTCAACTTCAACTGATCATAGCAGCCCAGTATGTGGACTTTAAAATAAACCATGTCTGCTAGTTATTTCTTTAAAAAGTGCTGTGAGCTCAGCAAGAATAGCAAAAGCTACAAGTTTCCACAGGTGAGACAATAAGTTCAAGTGACATAATAAAGCGGGGTTTGCTGTATCTTAAGTAGCTTTCCTCAAGCTGCGCACTCCAAAAGTATGGGAACTACAACTCCCAGAATTACCTTTCAGCGTGAGAGCCGGATTTTTTTGGCCGTTGCCATCCCAACCGGGCTGAAGAAAGGGAGAAGGGCTGGGCCGCTTGTTTGGGAATGCCGGGACTGGTAGTTCAACAGAAGGCCGGAGCGAACAGTGTAACGGGAAGGCTCCCCAGCGGCTTATATTCAGGGCAGCACTGCAATGTTGTCTGAAGGCTCTGGACCTCAGTAGCTGTCATGGGCGATTCGAAGACGCTTGGCAGGCGGCGGGCACCTTGAGTTCAGGGTAGATCTCTGAGAGACTGGCCGCCAGAAGATGGCGCTGTTACATCGACGTAGTCACAATAGGACTGCGTATCTCCACCAAGTGGTACTTGGTGATGGAAACAAACACCTCGCGCATCTGCCTAAGTAACAAGCCCGCGGAGTTTCCTCGCGCTGGGAAGTTTTTCTTTCTCTCCCAATCAGGGGAAGACTCTGCTTAATGTGTTGCTGATCCCATTTGTGGTTACTGCATGAAGACTGGGGTACCTTGTAGGTATTTTTGTTTATACTGTGTTACTCATAACCTTACCAGAATAGTTATGTTCCAACACTTTGTCACCAAGGGTTTTATAGTCAGTCCTTCTGCTATAAGAATACTTCTAAATTAAATTGGTTTTGTTGTGATATGCATTTAGGATTGTCATAGTGGTGCCAGCTAATATATTTGAGCAAATTAGAATAATCTTCATTTTCATTTGGTTTACTCCATTTAAGCAGAAAGTGAAAAAAAATGTTGCTTTGATTACATTTATGCATAATTAAGATACAGATGTATTTATACTGGGAAGTTAGATGTCTCCTGGCAAGCACATTTGCCTGTTTTTCATGGGGTCATCTATCAGTGGTGAAATCCAAATTTTTTGACTACCGGTTCTGTGGGCGTGGCATGGTGGGCGTGGTGTGGCTTGGTGGGCGTGGCAGGGGAAGGATACTGCAAAATCTCCATTCCCTCCCCACTCCAGGGGAAGGATACTGCAAAATTCCCATTTCCTCCCCACTCCTGGGGGAAGGATATTGCAAAATCTCCATTCCCACCCCACTCTGGGGCCAGCTAGAGGTGGTATTTGCCGGTTCTCCGAACTACTCAAAATTTCCGCTACCGGTTCTCCAAACTACTCAAAATTTCCACTACCGGTTTTCCAGAACCTGTCCGAACCTGCTGGATTTCACCTCTGTCATCTATGGATATGAGATCTTCAGGAATTGGAGCCAGTGTACTTTTTGGATTCTTCACAGAGTATCTACATCTAGGAGTACTTTTAATCTGCTGATAAACTGTCTGAGCTCCTCCTACCTGTTGAATGATCTATGCACAGTTATCTCTGGACTGGTAATTTTCTTTATCACAGGCTGCAGTGTTACTACCTGAAAAATTAATATTGCAGCAGTTCATTTATTATAAGGGATCCTAATTAGGATCCTATATATTTTGCATGAGGCAATCTGTAATCACTATATATCTGCTGTTTGGCCTGATTCAAGTCGCTAACTTTGTTCTTCAAAACTAAGGGTAATTGGCAATCTTTTTGAATTACACTTCTCTGTGTCCAGAGGAGCCACATTAAAGAAATAGTGAGAAGGGTAGAACCAAGAGGGAAACATCTTAAGAATCCTTTCCAGCTGATTGGTTGCTTCCTTCCCATCTCCATATTTGTCTCCTCTCCACCCATAATTTCCTCCTCCCTCACCTGCCCTACCCTCACCACATCTTCCTCTTCCTGCCAGTGCCACCATCCACTCCTCATCCTCTGTCACTTTATCCTGTCCTGTTTTATTTTGCCTCCTGCCTTGGCCAGTTTGCCACCAATAAACTCTCCTCCTCCTCATTGGTAATCAGCAAAGGAATTGCTGCTTTGGCCAGTCAGATACTGCAGTCTCCATCAGGCAGCTTTAAGCTGGCCAATATATATATATATTGCAGGTGTCAGGTCTTCTTGGTGGTTGCCCCCGTTTGGCCACACCTTGTGTTTTGAGTTACTGAATCCCCTGGATCTGGCTATTCCACAGAGGGTTTGAATCTAATGGGGTATGGGCTACATTGCAGTTGGTATAACACTGTGGAGGACTCCCAAGAGAAAGATGACTTGGCAATTATAGTCATATTCTATCAGTAGGGCTAACAGATTTGAGGTGCAAAAGTCTTTTTTTTTCAATAAGTTTTTATTGTGTATTTTCCATTTAACAAGTTTCTATAATTTCTACATAACTCTGCTCATTTACTTAATATTTACATGTCTATTTTTACATATCATTACATTCTAATTCAAGTGTTTTTTCATACATGTTACACATTTTTTCATTCAGATCCAAATATATTCCATACATACATTTCAAATATACATTTTACTTCTACCTATATTTTATCTCTCTGTTACTCTTTTCCTTTGTTCAATCCAATCATACCATTTCTTCCATATTGTGAAATATTCTGAATCCATTTGTCCTTTCAGTTCGATAGTTAATTTATCCATTTCGGCACAATTGTATATTTTTTTTATTACTAGATTTTCCGAAGGTATGTTCTTTTGTCGCCAACATTGCGCAAAAGCTATTCTTGCTGCTGTTATAAGGTGTAGTTAGTATAATGTAAATAATCATTTTATTATAGTCCCCTTTAATAATCCCCAACAAAAATAATTCTGGAGTGTATTCTACTTGGAGGCCTGTTATTTCCTGAACCCATCTATGAATTTTTACCCAATATTTCTTTGTCTCTGTACATGACCACCATATATGGTAAAACGTGCCTTCTTTTTTACCACATTTCCAACAATTTGGTTCCAGGTTTGGATAGATTTTAGCCAATCTTGCTGGGTGCCATATACCATCGGCAAAACATTTTATATTGATTTTCTTTATATTTTGCCACTTTAGTTATTTTAAGATTTCTATTCCATATTTTCCCCATTCTTCTAATTCTATGTTGTGGCCAAAATTTTTAACCCATGCTATCATTACTCCTTTTACTATGTCTTCTGCTCTATCGAATTCTAATTAATATTTATAAATTTTTGTTATTAATTTTTCATCCGGGCCTGTCAGTATTTTATCTAATTGATGTGGAACTGTTTCAAATCCATACTCTTCTTTATCTGTTTTATACCGTGATTGAACTTGCATATATGGCCACCAATCTATCATTATACCCTGGTCTTCCAGTTGTTGTCTATTTTTTAAATTCCCTTGACTATCTAAAAGTTGGTGGTAATTAACCATTTTATTTACGTCTAAAGTATTTGGGTGGATTATGGCTTCCATTGAGGATACCCACCTAGGGATTTTCATGTAATGTTTTCTTTTAATTTCTTGCCATACTTGAATCAGGGATTCTCTTATGAATTATTATTTTTATTGAAAAAAGGATGCTTTTAAACCTCACAGATTTGAAGGATGCTTCAAATGAATACACAGCTATTGCAATGGGGTGGAGGGATTCTCCAAACTATTCTTCGGTCTTCCAAACTACAAATTTCTTTCCAAGTATTTGGTTCTAAAGTCCAAAACCTTTTGGGTTATATTAAACATTGAACACCATAAAGAATTTTTTATCTAATTTTATGGGTATGGTTTGGAAGTAGTAGAGCAGTTTTGGCAGAATATTCATTTTGATCGTTGCAATACGACCTAGTATGGATAATTGTAATGTTCCCCATCTCTCCAAATCCATTTTTATTTCTTGAATTAATTTCCCATAATTATTTTGCTTAATTGAAGAGCATCTCGCTTTTAGCCAGATACCCAAATATTTAATTTTCTTTGTACATTTTAATCTCAATTTTTCCTCTAATTCTCTTTCCTGTTTTGTGGTCATATTTTTCACTATCATTTTGGTTTTAGATTTATTAATTTTGAGGCCTGCTATTTCTCCATATTTCTCTATTTCCCCTAACAAAATTTGTCCTGTCTCTTTTGGTTCTTCAATAAAAAATACTAGGTTGTCTGTGAACGCTTGTATTTTGTACTCTTCTTTCCTAATTCTGGTTCCTTTAATTTCTTTATTTGCTCTAATCTTCATTAATAAAAATTCTAAAGTAAAAATGAATAGCAGAGGTGATAAAGGGCATCCCTGACGGACTCCTTTTGTTATTTCAAATGATCTTGTGATGTCACCATTTATTATTATGTTCGCTTTTTAAGTCGAATATACAGACTATCATTTTTTCAAATCTCTCTCCGAATTTCATTTCTTTGATCTGTCTAATCATATATTCCCAATTTAGATTGTCGAAAGCTTTTTGTGCATCCAGAAAAACAAGTGCAATTTGTTTCTCTGGATGCGCTTCATAGTATTCTAGTATATTTATTACTATTCTTGTATTATCTCTGATTTGTCTCGTGGGGAGAAAACCATTTTGATCGGGATGTATTATTTTATTTAAGATTTTCTTCATTCTTCCAGCAATGATATTCATAAAAATTTTATAGTCCACATTTAAAAGTGAAATTGGCCTGTAATTTTGAATATGACTTTCATCTGTACCTGCTTTCTTAATTACTGTGATATATGCATTTCTCCATGACATAGGGATTTTGGCTTCTAGCAACGCTTCATTGTAGAGTTCTATGAGTACTGGTTATATTAAATCCTGTGTGTTTTTATAGAACTCACTTGGTATTCCATCTGGACCTGGGGTTTTGTTGTTTTTGGATTGCTTCTCTTAATTCATTTACCGTTATCTCTTTGTTTAACATCTCTCTTTTTTCTTCTTCTAATATGGTTATAGTTTCTTCGTTTAAGTAATTTCTTATTTTATCTACATTAACTTCCTCATGTCTATATAAATTTTCAAAATAATTAATTGCAATCTTCTGAATTTCCTCTTCCTTATTTTGCAAAATCCCTCCATCTTGTAAATGGTGAATTATCCTATTTTCTTTTTCTTTTTTTAGTTTATATGCCAGCCATCTTCCTTTCAAACAGATGTTGGTTCATATATTTAATATTATTTACATATTCTGCTTGTTCTATGAGGTTTAGTTTATGTTTACTCAATGCTAACAGTTCGACAATTTGCTCATCCCCTGGGTTGATTTGAAGCTGCTTTTCCAGTTGACCTATTTCTTTCACTAAACTATCCTGTTGTTTCCGTTTTTCTTTTTTGACATGTAAGCTATTGTTACTCCTCTTGTGAAAGCTTTTAGGGTATCCCACAGATTCTGTAAAGAGGTATGTTGTTTTTTATTTATATCTAGAAATATAGTCAATTCTTTGTTAATTCTCTGAAGATACTCATC
>QLTV01002927.1:1886045-1913463 GCA_003457575.1 Thermophis baileyi | reverse complement strand
CGTCCCGGGGGGGGAGGGGGGAGGGCGGGGGTCGCGGCGGCTGGGGGGTCGCAGCGGAAGGGGGGTGTCACGGGGGGGGGTCGCGGCATTAGAAAGGTTGAGAACCACTGTTTTAGGGTATCCCACAGATTCTGTAAAGAGGTATGTTGTTTTTTATTTATATCTAGAAATATAGTCAATTCTTTTTTAATTCTCTGAAGATACTCATCTTCCTGTAGTATCTGCGGGTTCATAGTCCACCTTCTAGATTTCCTTTGTTGACCTTTCCATATTATTTTCAGGGGACTATGATCTGCCCATATATTTGGATTGATCTCTACCTTATCTATCATTTTACTTAGTTCTTTGTTGGTCCATATCATATCTATTCTGGAAAAAGATTTATGGGGATTCAAATAAAAGGTACATTTTTTTTCATTAGGATTTAATGCCCTCCATAATATATTCACCAATAATGTTTTCATTCCCCCTATTATTAATTCCAATATTAATACCCTTCCTTTTGCATCTACATAAATTAGTTTTGCTTTTATTCCATTTTTAATATATGTCACCACACCTCTCTTTTTCTTTTCTGCCAATGCCACAAACAATTCCCCTAATTTCTTATGTTCCAAATACTTTTGGTCTTGTTTTTTTATATGGGCCTCTTGGAGACATATAATATCCACATTTTGTTTAATCAATTTTGTAAATGTTTTTTCCTTTTTATCAAATCATTCAGTCCATTTACATTTATAGACAATAATTGTATCTCTTTCTCCATTATTTCTATTTATCTACGGTTCTTAAACTTTCCTTGTTCTGGTAACTCTTTGTGTCCTGACTCTACCTCTCTGTTCTTGTTGTTTCTCTGCTGTTTCTTTACTCCTTTCTTCTTCTTCTTCTATTAGCTGCAAAAGTCTTGTGACAATTAGATGACAAGCAAAGAGTTACAAAAACAATCAAACAGATCTGATTATCTTAGCTATAATCCAGAGATCACTGGATTACCAATAAATAAAAGTGTCCCAATTTCAATCTTGGTTTGGAAGGGAAAGGTTGATCATGTAGAACAGGAGTCTCCAACCTCCAATCCACGGCCTGTTGAAAGCGGGCTGAGCAAGCGGTGGGCAAGCACGCGAAGCTCCATTTGCACAAGCGGTGTGCACGAAACCATCTCCTCCCCTCCCGCTGCCACTGCTGGTCCACAGAGTCAGAAAGGTTGGGGCTGCTGATGTAGAACATGTTAAATATGGTAGAATTCAAATGATTAACCCAAGGTTAGTTTGTCAGTTGTGTGCCTGACCAATGAGAAAAGGGCTTCTGATGCAGTAAAGCAGTGTTCCCCAACCTCTCCGGCTTTGTGGACTGGCAGAGGGTAGAGGGGATGGGTTCTGTGCGAGAAGTAGGTGAGCGCCCGCGCAGCTCCATTTGAATGAGCAGCCACTTCCATGGCCCAAGGGTTGGGGGCCCCTGCAGTAAAGACTTGGCAGTAATCTTGTGGTGTAAGATTGAGGGGTTATGGAACAGTAGGTACTTTCCAAAAAGATTGGTGCCTTTGATCAAGCTAGTGAGATTGCTAGCCACTATTCAAAAGATCTGACAATGTTAGTAGCTGGTCAGGTGAAGCATGTGTTTTTAAATTTAAGCAGTGGCTTGGCAATATGGATGAAAATATAATGGCTTTTAAAACAATATACCGTAAGTTAATAATTATATTACAGACTTTGAAAAACTGAGACTGGGAAACCAAGTAACTGGTTTGAGAGGAAAGGGACAGGAGGACGAGGAAGGAATAAGGACTGCACCCCTACTACTTCTCTTCAGAGTATCCTCTCCTGCCATTGCAATTCTTACTACACTAGCAATCAGGGCATTTTTATAGATGGATATTCAATTCTGTACTATGCAGGTTACTATTTACCCATTGTATAGGGCAAATGTAGGAAAGGTGGGGAGAGGAGAATAAAACTTTCTGAAGAGCAAGGTGGATAAAAATTGATTTAAAAAATAGGTTTTTTTAAATTTAAATCGGATTTTTTTGATTTTTATTAAATTTATTTTAATAAAATGCTTTTGGAGTAAAAATCTAAAGATAGTTTTCTATTTAAGATACATTAATAATTTAGTTTATTCAGCATGAAATGGAGCTTAGTTACGTAGCATGAGGCTGTATATTCTGCAATATTGGGACTGTTGGTGAGTCAACAGCAGGTCAGAGGAGGAGCCGCTACGGGACAGAGATGACAGTTGCTCTTTAAAAATTATGATTTAAATTGACTTGATTTAAATCAAATCCATGCTGCTGAAGAGTATTTCAGTTTCAGATTAGAACCAAACATAAATACACACTTTGTGTCACATATTGATAGCTGAGGACTGGGATATTTTACAGAGGTAAACTGGGGAAAAAATGGGAACAACTCTGCATGAATCAGCAATGATTGCAATGATCATCTGCAGAAACAACCTCATTTCTACATGTAGGGGAAAAGTCTTGGGCAGGCTAGTCAAGCAGTGGCACTCATAGAAAGCACATTGATGTTAAAATGGTGATATATATGATTTGCATATGGTCATACAAATGCTGCCAAAAACATCAGTTTAAAATAGTAATGACAGTTTATTAAGCGCATACAAAAGCAAAAAAAAAGTCACACAGTGTTAGGTTTAAAGAAAGAAATTAGGGCAAGGTGGGAACAAATTAAAATTGGATAAAGCCAGTGTGAGAAAGCAAATATGCCTGAAAGAAATATTTATTTATTTCCTGCCTTATTTATTTTTATAAATAATTCAAGATAATGAACACACCTAATAGTTTTTACGCCTATTTTTCCTAATTTCACAGTAAAGATTTTAGTTAAGTACATAGAAAATAAAAATGGATCCTAGTGTTATTCTGTCAGTCAGTCATATGGACATTGCTGGATGTCAGCTACTGAAGGGCTGAACTGACATCAGTGTCTGTCATTCATATGGATTAACAGGACCACAAAAACGTAAAGAATCTATAATGGCAAACATACCTAATAGTTGCAGAAATTAATTTGTTTTGGATCAGCATCTCCCTGCTTATGTTTGTGACAGATACTTTGGAGACAACTGATCATTTGGATAGGTTGGCTAGGGATCTGTAGTTAAAAAGGTTGTGAAGGTGCCACATTGCACCTGGCTATTTTGTCATCCTTCTGTAGATCTGTTTTATTTCTAGTGAGCCTTCTTAAATTTACTGTACGAAACCATATCCCATGGAAAATGAATCGTTCACTAGCAAGAGAGCCCTTTTCTCCTAGTTTTGCACTGAAGTTACATGACAGTCCCGATTCTTTTTTTTTCTCTTGTACTGTACTGATTTCCATTACTGTTTTCTCACTTTTCTTTTTTAAAATGATTTGATATTTGTATAAAATATTGTTATTCTAAACAGAATGGAATCATATGGTAAATATATATTTTATCATGTTAGCTTCTTAAACTGGTAGATGCACTTTAGTAACACAAATGTTCATATGCACATTTTCTTAACCTACAGCATATATTTCTAAATAAATAATTCTGCAACAGTGGAGCCTCTCTATATCTGGCTGATGATCACCAGAGGGCAGGAATGCTAGATTTCTCTGCTGCCATCAACTGGTTGTTTAGATATTTGCAGAATTCCAAAGTATGATTCATAATTTCAGGAGCTGGGAAAGTATAAACTATCAGGAAACCTCTAGCCTTCAGGTTGAAAAACATGCAAATAAAGATCCTAATATTAAAAAAACTCAACAGTTTTCAATTGTTTATTATAAAAATCTATTAATGCCTATAGCCACATAAAGGATATATTTGGCCACAAAGATAATTTGGCCAGAAGATGTAGCGCTTATTGAATGGTGCAAATCTCCAACACCGAGCTGCTTCTTTGTCGCACTGGCAAATTATGTTTTGACATCTGTCTAGAACAGCATCTGAAAAAAAGGAATGAAGAAGATACTACTGCTGGCTATGATGAAGTAGAGCACAAAAATGAAATAGTCCTCCTTATCTAAGAAACTGACATTTATTAAGATGTATAATATTAAAAGATAAAGGATTGTTCTGTTTGAAACTTTTTTGAACACCTCAAAATGGTTAAAATGAAATTCATATTGCTTGAAGGCCATTTTGGACATTAAAAAAAAAACAAAATTCATGATTGGGAATTAAAGCATTGGCTGGGTGTAACAAGTATGCATTAACCCACTATATCTTACAAGTACATAATGTGTATTTATCAATGTATATGTTAAAACAATGCACTGTACACTGCATGTTCATTTTTATTTATTGAGCCCTATGGCACACATCCTCTTTTAAAACAAACATTTTTCTAGGCCTTTCTTTGAAAACTTGGCTTGGAATTTAGTCTCCACAAAAAGATTGAAACTACTTTAAGGTCATACGTATGAACTTTCTAATTAATTAAAATATCCAACATCAAAATCAATACCCTTTCACAATCACTTTTAACCCAGAGAAAGGTTTAATTCAATTACTATTACATTGTATTTTTATAAGCTGAGTCTTCAGGCAAGTATGAGAAATTGTGTTAGTATTAAAGTTGTTTAAAACAAAGTCTGGTTAGAACAATGTTATGAATCTTCCAAGATCTCTGAGAAAACCAATAGGACCTTCTGGAATTAAAGCTGAATTTTTCATCTCTAGAACATCTGGAGGTACTTGTGCCTGAGATAAGGTAAATAAAAACAATGACATTCAGGTTGTACCTTACCGCATATCACAGTATTGTCCTGACAAGTCCACTTATATCTGTCTGTTATGGGATGACAGCCTTGTCGTTGTGCAAAGGCATAACAGCAGTCATGTCTATGGCAGCACCTTTCAGCAACAGAGAATGATTAATTCAATTGATGTGAGCCCTGAACATCAAGCAGTATGTGGTGGAGCCGAGGTGGCGCAGTGGTTAGAGTGCAGTACTGCAGGCTACTTCAGCTGACTGTTCAGCAGTTCAGCGGTTCAAATCTCACCGGCTCAAGGTTGACTCAGCCTTCCATCCTTCCAAGGTGGGTAAAATGAGGACCCAGATTGTTGGGGGCAATATGCTGACTCTGTGAACCGCTTAGAGAGGGCTGTAAAGCACTGTAAAGCGGTATATAAGTCTAAGTGCTATTGCTATGTGTGGCAGTGTTCTGGTGTGTGAGACATTTACAAGCCCAATCAAGTACTTCCATGAAGCTCATCAATCTGGATATTTTAAGAAGTACCATATTTTTCGGTGTATAAGACACACTTCTTCCCCCCCAAAAGTGGGTGGAAATGTCTCTGCCTCTTACACAGCGAATGTTGCCGAAGCCCCGGCCACCTGCCCGCCCCTACCCTTCAGCCTCTGCCTCCCAGCAATTTGCCTCCTTGCAGCAAACGACAAACAGCCTGGTCAGCTTCAGCACAGCCTGATTTAGGACAAGCAGCTGATTGGTGGTTGGATCTGCCTCCCAGAATACCACCTATCAGCTGTTCCAGGCTACGGGGATGGCCACCACCCATTGCCGCCGCCCATCGTCGCTGCCGCCTATCGCCTCCGCATGCCCCATTTTCGGCCTCCACGCGCCCCATTTTCAGCCTCCGTGCATCCTGTTTTCGGCCCGTTCCAACCTGGAACGGGCCGAAAATAGGGTGTGCTGAGGCCGAAAATAGGGCACGCAGAGGCCGAAAACAGGACGCGCGGAGGCTGAAAATGGGGCGCGCGGAGACAGCGATAGGCGGCAGCGGCAATGGGCAGTGGCCATCCCTGCAGCCTGGAACAGCTGATAGGCGGTATTCCAGGAGGCATATCCAACCGCCAATCAGCTGCTCATGCTAAATCAGGCTGTGCTGAAACTGACCAGGCTGTTTGCTGCAAGGAGGCAAATTGCTGCGAGTCAGAGGCAGATTTTTTTTTCTGGTTTTCCTCCCCAAAAGCTAGGTGCGTCTTATAGTCCAGAGCATCTTATAGTCCGAAAAATACGGTAACTACTTCTCTGAACTCAGTTTCTTAGGAAAACACAGCAACAATAGTTTGATGTTCACAAATGGATATTGTAGAGGGAAAACGTTAAGTGTAATATTTCAAAATAAATGCATCTCTAGTTCTACTGCAACAAGAGATCACATGGTCATACCTTTTCTTCTATTGCCTTCTCAATTTAGCAACATGTCATCCAGCATAATAAAAGGACAGGGTTTATACTAATCATATCATGTTACTGTTCCAAGTACTCACAGTTATTTTGTTACTTGCTTCTCTTTTTCTTTTACTATCACATTATACTATTGTTTTTCCAGATAGCAATAGCTCTAATATAGCGCATCATAGTGCTTTACAGCCCTCTCTAAGCATTTTTTACAGCATATTGCCCCCAATAATCTGGGTCCTCATTTTATTGACCTCGGAAGGATGGAAAGCTGAGTCAACCTTGAGCCGGTCAGGATCAAACTGCTGGCAGTCGGCAGAATTAGACTGCAATACAGCTTTCTAACCACTGCGCCACCATGGCTCTTAGATATTCTTGTCTCAAAGTAAAGCTGACTTCATTAAAATGTATTAAACAGAGTGGGATTAATTCAGTTGAAGAATGTAATGGAAATATGAACTTAATAGAGAAAGAAGTCGTGTACAGTACGTACCAATCTGTTTCATCCGTAGGCCATCCCCTTCCTCCTGGACCACAATAGCACCCGTAATTTACATAGGCCAAAGGAAATCGGCTTGTACCACATTTTAGGGTTCCATATAATTCAATGAGTCCTCTTTTATTCACAAAGTGTTTTTTTCCAAGAACACCATTCCATACTGCAAAGGCAGAAATTAAGATTTTACTACATTGGAGTAGCACCATCCAATAGTTGCTTTATCTCTTTTTATACAATCTGTTTCTGCATTAATATATACATTATATTGTGTTTGGCTGGAGTGTTGGGCAGCTGTTAGAAAGTAGAGGAAGTTTAGATTAAGCTTTGGGTTGGTGTTACCCCTCTCACATCTGAGGTTGTCTTAACCTCAGTTATTTAACATAGCATTTAACTATAAATCAAAGTAAGTATTATGGTATTTAAAATAACCTACTTGAAATAGTACTTTAGTATGACCGTTAAATGTGAAGCAACAGGAGAAAAGACATTTTAGACATAGAAAAGGAGGATACTATAAATAAGGAAAATGGAAGTCCCAATCAACTTCTTGTGTCATCCCCAACTTCCACTGGCATATGGTCCCCATCGGATACCATGGGGAAATGCAGCCCTTTCAGAAAATAAATTGCCCATCTACAGTGTATGTCCTCAATATTGCTCAATCTCCATACAGAAAGTTGCACAGCAACATTGCTATTTTGGAGGAACCAACTTCTTACTTTCCATGCAATAGCTTTCAACAAACTCCCTCCCTGCATTAGATGATGAAAGATGAACAGGGCTTTCAAGGCACTCCTTACAGTCTATATTCGTGATGGCGAACCTATGGCACGTGTGCCAGAGGTGGCACGCAGAGCCCTCTGTGGGCATGCACGCCATCGCCAGCTGGTCTTCAGGTTTCCAGCGCTCTGGCGTGCGTGAAGACCAGCTGGTCTTCGGGTTTCCGGTGCTCCGGGGCGCGCGCATTCCAGTTTGGGCACTCGGTGCCGAAAAGGTTCGCCATCACTGATCTATATGAATATACTGTTTATCTATGAACTGTGTGCATTGATTTTAAGTCTTTACAGGTGTCAAGAAATATGAAAATTAAAACCATGTTAGGAGTGCAGCAAATGAATGGGAAACACAACAAAGTAGAAAGGGCAAGCTTTCAACTTCCAGAACCAGAAGCTCCACATCTTACAGGGTTTATTAACGCGCATGCAAGTTTTACTGTTATTTTTTTAAATCAACAAACTTTTTCTGCTGACATTTGTTCACTCCACTTCACTCCACAGCCTACACATGAAATAAACCTACAGAAACATCACTGCAGGAGTATTGAAAAAAAGGTAAAGTGATATTTAAAGAGTCACAAACACATACACAAAAAAAAGTGGGAGAGATATTCATCTATGAGAATTGTTCTTTGCCCTTGTGCTGAAATACCTATTGAATTAGTTCCACCAAAGTGGTTTTAATTGTCTAATAAAATGTTTAGCTGTGACACCCACTTAACTAGAATAAGTGCAATCTTCAAGTAACAAGTCTTTATCTCAGTTTGCAAGTTTTCAGACTTATAAATAAAACAAATGTACATATTCCCTTACTATTTAAATGCTCAAGCAAGTTATTATGACATCATTGTTTTATGAACTGAGGACAATATGAAAAAGTGTGCTTACTCACCTATCTATGTCTTTCTTGCTTCCCTTGAATTTAACAGCAATTTAAGACTCATGTAATGCATCGTCAGCATTAAGTGAGGAAAACAGAAGGTGAAAAGGATCGGCATTTCTTTCAGGCTGGCATCTACCATCATTTAACATTTCATTTGCACTCACCTGCCTGAAACAGCAGCAGTGTCACCAGCCGGCGTTCCATGTGGAGATCAATTCCGTATGACCCCATTTTGTCTGCACATCTACAGTCTAGACTCTCCCTGTAAGTTCTGCTGTCAAACTGAGCCAAGCAATGGGTGTGTATAAACAGTCTTACTGGATGCTCCTTTATAGTCGTCTCTCAAAACTAAATATATGATTCTGTAAATTTCAAACACTTCCTTCTGAGCAAAAAGAGATCATTATTCAGAGGCTTGTGGAAGGACAGTTCTCTGATGCCAGGGCTTCTATTTGCAGATTGTTCCTTTCATCAAGTCTTGTTAAAAGGGAATTTGACTGAATCTGCTGGACAGGTTGACCTATTACAATCACAAAGCTGGGGTTCTTTTGCTTGCAATCCCCAACTTCTGTGTAACAGGTATTGGCAGTATTTAAGCTAAAGAACTATTAAAATAAAGATCTTTTGTCTTAATGCTTGAGATTTTAGCAAGCTGTTTAAAGTGAAAAATGTAATTCAAAATCTATTTTTGAATATTAATTCAAAATTATTGAGGTTCTCTATATGCCTAGGGGCTCCTTGAAACACCTGATTTTTGTTTGGGATTTTCCTTCCTCCATGACAGCCATTTTGTGAAAGAACAAGCCCTCTCCCATGACAGACATCATGAAGGTCCATGTGATTGAATGTTCCAGTCTATCTCTCTTGCAATGAGGCTGACAACGTATTCTTCCTTGGAGACAGCTATTTCTAATCCATGAAGTTTAATATTCTTCAAGGAGAATTATTAATTACTTTATTGTTTAAATGAGACGTATGGTATTGATTTGTTTCTTCAATTCTGCCAAAATGAAAAAAATCAGTATAATTTGGAAGAACAAAATATACATTTTAAGCATTGCACAAGCTTAAGGCAACCACTTTGCCCCTTAAAATCTTTACTTTCCAACATTAAAAAAAAAACCCTAAAAAGTAAGCACCACTCAGTTCAGGGGTGTTCAAAGAGATCCTAGGGTCCATATCCTGCTAACTCCTGCTCTGTTCTTCAACTTAACATTTCTTGCAATATAATCCTTGTCTTCATATTGCTTTGAGAGTGCTTAGCTCTTTTTCTGTTCTCATTTGGCTACAAATTAAAATTACCTTAGTTTTTTAAGATCCCTTAGTACCTTCTATTCATTACTAAGTAACCTTTTAGGGTTTTAAAATATGCTGTGAAATTTTTTTTTAGTTTAAATAATCTCCAAAAATCTTGGAGCGATACCCTCTTAATCCTCCTTTTCAGTGGAGGTTTACTTGTATTTCACTGCCAGGGACATTTTGTTCTGAAATTTCTGTACCAGTTGGCTGTACTGTGTACCCAGGGCTCACTTGACCATGATAACTTATATAGAAATGAATCTCAATATCAAATAGTAGACTACTCAATAATGTGATTTTCTTTACTATGATTACAGGTATTTCAAAATTAAATCTCAAGTTTAGGGGAGTGGATCATTCTATCTATCTAAATTTAAAAAGATAAAAACTAACATGCTAATACAGAGTAAGAAAAAGTAAAAAATGATACAAAGAAATAGCTTCCAATCTTTACAGCAATTAATGGTACAATTATAAATGTATCTCTTGCAATGGTATGTATCATAGTGTGTTTAAGATTATAACGTCAGAATTAATGGGTACATTTGATTTATTTCAGATACAAACTGTACAATTGTCCATAAATTCCAGTGATCCGGAATATAGGAGTATCTATTTAGAAGTTAGATATTTCTTGCCTTGTGAGCAAAAGTCACAAGGCAAGAAACAGTCAGTTTGTCTAGTGATTAAGGCACCAAGATAGAAACTGGGAGACTATTGAATTCTAGTTCCACTTTAGACCTGAAAGCTGCTTGGATGACTGGGACACTTACTCTCTCTCAGTTTAACCCTCCTCGCAGGGTTGTTGTTGTGGAGAAAATAATAAAGGTGGGATAAAAAAAGTCTAAAATAAAAAGCCATATTCAAGTGCAATATAAAAGAACAAAGATAGGTTAGTAGGAAAACAACACCTAGTCTTCCATCGCTCTAGAGTAGCCAACTTAAACAATGACTTTGTATAAAATATAACAGTAAAGTTATTCTTCAGTTACTCAACAAAAAGACACACTAATACATTAAGTATTACTAAGTATACATTTTCTCCAAGGCAGAAAGATTGACTTAATTAAACAGCTGTAAAAAACACACATCCTTGAATAAAAAAGCACTTCTCTAAAATTGGGGGGGGGGGGAGAAAGTGAATTTACCCAGAAGCACCAATCTGCATTCCAGTTACATGGAGATGTGAACTGCATTTTCTCAGCACAAACATTAAGATTCTCTTCTTTATCCACCAGTATTTGACTGATGAGGCCATCATATATTTCATGAAGGGCCTGGTGAACAAGGAATATAATTAGTATTTTAATCAGGTAAAGATAAAAATCCAGAAGTCCTAAATAAAATGAGAGGATCAAAGAATAGTAACAAATCATTCCATCTTCCACAGCATACAATACAACTGATGAAGCTTCCAGAATAGGAAACGAAATGTCTTGTTTTTTCCTCAAAAATCAGTCCAGTTGCCTTTTCAAAATAAAAACAACTTTTGATACAACTCCTTGATAAATGAGAATCTTCATAGACATTTGATCAAAGAATAAGCATCCCTTTCTCCCTTGGTTAGAGCATTGAATAGATTTTTCTCCTCTGGTTCAATGCATTTGATTATTATTGTATATAATCAACAATCTACTAAGTTCCGTATTTTAATTGTTTTCTGCAATTGTTTATCTTCAATTTTATTTTTATTTTTTGGGTACACATTGAAAGGTTTTAATAGCTTATGGTATTATCAGTTTAATAGGTGAAATAAACACCTGGAGAAATATGTTTTCTTTCTAGACTCCATGTTATCTTGGACAATCCAAAGCTAAAGGGTTGTGGGCATATCTACACACAAACAATAGTTTTACATCCCAAGAAAGGAGAGATTTTACATTTACTAGTTAAGCTTCCAAAACCTTTAGAATCAAAATATTCTAAATCACACCAGAGCCTTTACTTTAAGAGTAGCGGACAACTACAACCTGGCAAAACCGCCGCATCTTTGGCAAGGCAAGAAAGGCACAAGGAATTCTTCCCATTCCTCAGATGACAGAAAATCCGCCCCTTTTTAAATATATACCGTTTTTCTTTAGTTATGCTACACACTCAGAAGGGAGGGGGTGAATGAGAGTCGAGGCCCAGGCCAACGGGACAAGGAAAGTTTTGGCGATCCTAACCAGTGACGGGAAAAGCGATCGAGACACAACTTTCCGCCTTTTTCTTTTAGGTCTCCGCCACTTTTTCAGCAACCGTCGCCGGGAGACGGAAACGCAGCAGCGGACAGAGGGCGACTGAGAAGGCAGACTTTCCCCCTGACATCCCCAAAGACCGTCAGTTGTTTTTATTGTACGCTAAACTTTCAATCCAGCTGCCCATAAAAAATTGGAGGGGTGTGTGAAGGGGGAAAATGTCGCGCCTCTTACCATGGAGAAGAGAAAGATGCGACCCGCAAGCGGACCCGAGCGCCATTCGCTCGCAACGCTTCTCTTCCCCGCAGCTTAAAGGGCCAGCAGCACCCAAGCAGAGCGATCACGCGTCAGCTCTCTCGGCCGAAGACCAGCAGGAAGGCACAACTGCACAGAAAGATTCCTGGGCTCTGCTAGGGCAGCGTGACGCGTCCCCGATGCCTGCCCCGGGAAAATGATCTGGAGAGAAGAGCCTGCGTGAGATGGGAGGCGGCCAAATTTAATAAATATTGTCACTGAGTCTGAGCAGACCATAGAATTGAAATCAACCTGGAAGTTCTCCTTCCTTTTGATTTTGAAAAAGCAAGGAACATAGGTGTATGTCTTATCCATACCCAGTTTTTGAAAAATATTCTTGCTGTTTTTCTGTCTTCTTTTTACTAAGTAAATTAGTAAAATTAATATTAATCCATCATTTTCAAGTGACTGTCCTTGGTGAAACATAACAAAGAAGAGTTGGGACTGCAGCAACAAAGCCATATTATATTCCTCAGCAACGGCATGGAAAAAGTTTCCGTTGCCTTCTTCCTGCATGCTTTTTTGACTTTGCAATCTTCTGAGTCAGGTTTCATTTATTAAAACATAAAAGTGAATTGAAGTTTTCAGTCCATGTTGAGTACGTCTAGTAGTGAACATTTTTGCATTTTATTGTGTTGTACAGCAAATTAATTTTGCCCTCACACTTCACTTAAGCATAGTTAACCAAACAATTGTTTACTCAACCCATTTACCACCAGTTGTTCATCATGATCTGATTATTCTTTGATTGCTTTTTTGGAAGGGAGATGGGTTGCTCTGCTCTGGATAGTTTATGGACTATTTGGTTCCAGATGAAACCCATTTTTTCCCCCTGAGGATCTGGTGGCCCGTTCAACTGAGGCCTTAGTTTTGGGCCTGGAATGGGCAGGTGACAAGGGTATGCCTATATTAGGGATTTCATTGTGGTGACAAGTCCAGCAAAACCTACTTTTCCATTCTCACTGTACTCACTTTACAGCTGCCTGTATATCCAGCTGTATTTTTTAAGGTGACTCATTCGTTAGTATGGAGGGATGGGTCATAGGACTATCTTCTGGGTTTCTGTGAAGAATACCCTAGGTACCTTGTGGGTTAAGTCATGTAAACTAAATTGGTTGCTAGTAAGCCGCTACGCAATTCAAGATGTGATTAGCCCTACATGGCATTCATTAAGAAATGTTTGATCAGTTCCCAGAAATGTACCTTTATTGTTGCAGTATCTACCCTCAGTAACGAGTGGGTTACCAGAACAGATCCTCTAGATATGAACAGCCCCTACGCTGCTCTCCTACAAGCAAGCCTTAAATACCAAAACTGGACTATGGATGGCTCCTTTGTGGCACATGTCATGGATTGTTCTCTCTAGGTTAAGTAATTTGCTCCCTCAATGATTTTCATATATTGTTTCAATTTTTCTCTCCTCAGAATTGCCTAGAGTTGGACAGCCTTACAAATATGAGTTATACTTTCCCTGAAAACAAATTTAGCAGAGCATTTCAAAGACCACTTCCTCCCAATGTTAAGTATTAATCATTCATTGCTGCAGCATAGTCTTCACACAGGAGCTACAATAGAAAAAAAAAAGTTTGGTTCCAAACCACTGAGCAAGAGCAATCTTCCCTAACGTGGAATCCCTAGACAGAAGTGCAACTTCCCAAATCCCAAGGCAGGGTAAGAGCAAAAGGTTAAGATGTTTGCAATAGTGGCGAATATCTGTAGTTCACATGTAGGATTAGGGTAAAGGTTCGTTCTCCGACACTAGATTAAGATCTATTGTTAGTATCTTTATGCAGGTTTTATTTTGTGGGTTTTGTGAAGTTTACTAATAATTGAACAAGGCATGGTGCTGTATTTTTACATTTCAGCACATAACTCAGGGTTAGCTAAAGAAAAGCGTGTTACATAAATAATGGGCTAACCAGCCTAAGAAGATTTTAACAAGAATCTTAAAATAACAAACAGTATTTAAATACTGTATATATTTGTATTTGCAGCATTTTTCTGCTCTCATTTTGTTCTCATTCTTCAGGGGTTCTCCCTCCCCTTCTATGAATGCATTATGGCTAAAATATATTTATAAATAAGCTGATATTCAGAGTTTTATTTTAAAAAAGTGTTGCCAGAAGCTTCTCGTGATAAGACTGCATCTAGACCTGGAATATTGGCACTTGTTCAAAAGGAGAAAATAAGGTTATAAAAATGAAAAAAATGTTTCCAGTAAATAAAGAGCTGTTTTACCTATTATATTGACATAAATTCCAAGCTAACCATAGGTTCGTATGCACTGTACCAGAGTAACTCACATTTTCTGAATTCCTGTATGTCAGCTTCTGTGTGTTCAACTTCAACTGATCATAGCAGCCCAGTATGTAGACTTTAAAATAAGCCATGTCTGCTAGTTATTTGTTTAAAAAGTGCTGTGAGCTCAGCAAGAATAACAAAAGCTACAAGTTTCCACAGGTGAGACAGTAAGTTCAAGTGACATAATAAAGCGGGGTTTGCTGTATCTTAAGTAGCTTTCCTCAAGCTGCGCACTCCAAAAGTATGGGAACTACAACTCCCAGAATTACCTTTCAGCGTGAGAGCCGGATTTTTTTGGCCGTTGCCATCCCAACCGGGCTGAAGAAAGGGAGAAGGGCTGGGCCGCTTGTTTGGGAATGCCGGGACTGGTAGTTCAACAGAAGGCCGGAGCGAACAGTGTAACGGGAAGGCTCCCCAGCGGCTTATATTCAGGGCAGCACTGCAATGTTGTCTGAAGGCTCTGGACCTCAGTAGCTGTCATGGGCGATTCGAAGACGCTTGGCAGGCGGCGGGCACCTTGAGTTCAGGGTAGATCTCTGAGAGACTGGCCGCCAGAAGATGGCGCTGTTACATCGACGTAGTCACAATAGGACTGCGTATCTCCACCAAGTGGCACTTGGTGATGGAAACAAACACCTCGCGCATCTGCCTTCGTAATAAGCCCGCGGAGTTTCCTCGCGCTGGAAAGTTTTTATTTCTGCCCCAATCAGAGAAGGGCTCATTCTGAGCAACCAGGATTTTAGCTTAGTCGAAGTAGTTACTAGGACGAAGAAATATCTGGACAAATGCAGAGCTCTCTTTTTTTTTTAACCAAAAAGGAATGGAAACCTTTTCCTAAATCTCTGCAATATTTCACAGGTTTTAAAGTACTCACAAAGCATCATACAAAACAGAGGGTTAAGGTTGATCGTGGTCTAAAGTCTTGGAAGAGGAAATGATAACTTAGACACAATAGTGTCCTACACTGCTCAGACAGCACTTTTTTATTGTTAATGTTTTGTAGTTGAGTTGTGTATGCCTGGACTTGATCATAGCAACACACATTCAGTTAATGTTTTCCTGTTTTTTTGAAATATAGTAAATATTCCCACTACAAAGCAGTGTTTATTCCTAAGTAATATGCCTAGGAAGGCAGAGGCAGGCCCTTTTTGTAAAGGTGCCCAGAAAACTGCATGGGTGGGTCTGAGAAGTCACATCTGACTCAGGAGAGACTTTACTAAGAATTGCAAAATAAGAACCTATCACTGCAATTTTTTTTTTTTTAAATGTTATGATAAACTTCATCAATTTATGGCCTCTTGGAATGGCCCTGGATGCTCATGAAGTTGTTTGGCTGCAGTCCTTGTCTTCTGCTGCTCCCTAATATACAAGGGAGTCTGACTAGTGATTCTTCCCTTATGGATTTTAATCCTGAGGTCTACTACCATTAACTGTAACTGAGTTCACCCCAAACATTTGTAGGCCAAATTATGGGTGGTAAGTTAGTAGCCTACTATATTGTGAAAGCTCAACCACTGTAGTTGGTTTATGGTTCAGTGTGATGCCAACTCAATTAGGTTAATTCAATAGATCATGATTCAATTATGAGCCAAGTTCCTCACAGCTAACTAGTTCATGATGAATGACACATCCAAAATTTACACTAGGCCAGAGATGTCAAACTCAAGGCCCGGGGGCCGGATCTGGCCTGCACAGCAGGGGTGGGTTGTGGATCCTATTGCTGCCGGTTCGCTCAGGGTTGCGCCGTGGGCGTATGCCCGCTTCACGCACGCACGCACGCACGCACGCAGCAATCAAAAAATCAGAAGAAGCAAAATCCAAGATGGTGGCACCCACGGAGACCGCCGAAAGAACCGGTTCCGTTACGTCATCACCGGTTTACTAACGGTTCTAAAGAACCGGTTAGAACCAGTAGGAACCCACCTCTGCCGCGCAGTGCTTAGATCTGGCCTGCGGGGCCGCCCTGGAAACAGCGAAGGACTGGCCCGTGGTGCCTCTGCCAGCGAAAACAGAGCTTGGGAGGGCAGCACACGGCCCTCCCAAGCTCTGTTTTTGCTGGCAGAGGGTTGCAGGAGGCCGTCGCAGCTGAAAATGGAGCTCGGGAGCCCATTTTTGTTGGCAGAGCGCTCGGGCCTCCACAGGCATCCCCAACACAAGTGACATCGAGCTAACCATGCCCATCCTGGCCACGCCCACCCCAGCCCCCCCCCCAGGTCAAACACAACCCTGATGCGGCCCTCAATGAAATCGAGTTTGACAACCCTGCTGTAGGCAGTCTGGTACAGGTAGTCCTCATTTAGCAACTGCCTCAGACAGCAACCATTCAGAGTTACAATGGAGATGTAAAAGTAACTTTGCAACCAATGCTGCATTTATATATTTGGCAGTTTCTTTTAGTCATGTATTTGCCATTATAGTCAGTTAGCACTTGTAGTCCTACGGCCGTGATGGCGAACCTATGGCACGCGTGCCAGAGGTGGCACGCAGAGCTCGCTCTGTGGGCACGCACGCCGTCGCTGCAGCTCAGCCAGCTGGTTGTCGGGTTTCCGAGGCATGCATACGCACCGGCCAGCTGGTCGTCGGGTTTCCGAGGTGCACATGCACGCCAGCCAGTTGGTCGTCGGGTTTCCGGCGCTCTGGCGCGTGCGCCTTCCAGTTTGGGCACTCTGTGCCTAAAAGGTTCGCCATCACTGTCCTACGGTATGTAGTTTCCTTTCCTTCACAGAGTGGAAAGACTGCAGAAGCAAGCTTCTTGAGCTGCTTTTTTCTGCAGGGCAGCACATCCCCTAAAATGTGCTAACCAACTCTATGACCTTAACTAGAACCTCATGCTGTTGCAAGACCAAATTAGTTTCACACTAAAGGCTCTTTCACACTAAACCTATCAAATATCCAGTGCTATCACAATCCTTTTATGTGTGTTCCCCATTGCGTGTTTGCTTTCTTGTAACCTCTTTCTCTCCAATAAATGTAAATACAAAGATTAGTTTTCTTCTTGCTAATTATCCCAGCCCCACAGTGAGCATTTCAAAGGGTAGGGGAGTGGAGGGAAAGGGCTATAAATTTGTCCTTTTACCTAACTTCTTGTGAATCAAATGTCCCAGCCATTTGGGCTAACCTGGCTGTTTGGCTTTTGACATAGTAAACCAAAAGAAAGCTGAAGTAAAATTGTAAGTACAGTTGTAGTCACATGATTTTTCACTTAGTGTCTATTTTGCTTAATGATTGCATTGCTGATCCCATTTGTGGTTACTACATGAAGACTACGCATACCTTGTAGGTATTTTTGTTTATATTGTGTTACTCACAACCAGAATGATTATGTGCCAAGACTTTGTCACCAAATGTATTATAGTCAGCCCTCCTGCCAAAAGAATAACTCTAAATTAATTTGGTTTTGTTGTGATATGCATTTAGGACTGTTATAGTAGTGCCAGCTAATATATCTGAGCAAATTAGAATAATCTTGTTGGTTTAAAGCATGATTCAAATCTCAGGTCAGAAATAGAAAGTCACTGCTGTTAATGTGAACAATTTAACAAATGAAATAATTATTGGTATTGATCAGCCAATATATGGGCAATTGGTAGCTATTTTGGGTTCTTTTACCCTCTGCGCATGCGCAGAACGCTTTGCGCATGCGCAGAGGGTAAAAGAACCCAAATGGCGGCGTCCGGGCGAAGTCTCCCGCTTCCGACGCTATCAGCTGTCCGGCGACCCGCAGGCAAGCCCGAACCGGGAGCATTTCGCCCCTGGTGCCACGCCCCCTTTGTCACCTCATCCCACGCGGGGAAGGGGCGGGGAGGGGGTCGCGGCGGCGGGGGGGTCACGGCATTAGAAAGGTTGAGAACCACTGTTGTAAGCTGAGGACTATCTGTGCAGTATGGAGTCAGACAATATTCTAGCAGTGGAGAAAAAGTGGAGCCAATTGCAATTTCACAGTTTCAGATCATATTTACACAAATTTATTAAAATCCTTGCCACTGGCCCAGTTTTAAATTACTAACCAGAGCAGTGTGCATATAATAGCACCTTGCCTGGCAGTGGTGGGAGGTGAGGTTTGTTTCAAGGTAGCCTCATGTAGTCATTGTAAGTGCTACCTGGTAACAAACAGGTAATTTTTTCAGCAAATTAAGGAGTTGCTGCTGATTTCAAATATGTGCAAATAGTGATTGGCAAAGAATGGCTTCTTTGGGCAAAAGATTATATTCTGCTACACAATGTATTTTTGGAAATAAACAAAATCTGTGGTATATAATGTTTGAAATTATCTGTAGATTGTAGTATTAACATGTTAGGATACAATTTGAAAAACAGAATGTAATAGCTTTGCAATAGCCGTGACATATCCAGAATGAGTCAACCTCAATTTCTTGTCCAAAATAACCTCAATTTAAACCTTACGATACATAGCTAAGGTTAGGGATGAAATGCATGGAAATTTATACTGATGCACAAATATAAACCTGCCAAGAATTAGAAGCTTTGTCTTCTAAGTCACATGATACAACCTGCAAATAGGCTTTGAATTAACAACTATTTGCTATAAATGATGTATTGGGGGTGTGTAATTATAGAGTAAGAACCCAGACATGGGGGCTAGTTGCAATTACTTGATGGTGAATAAAATGCATTGTTAAAGCCCTGACATTGAAAATAAACTGAAATTAAGCCCCAGCTGTTCCTTTGGGCAAATATTTGTTAATTACTATTGGTCCTCCCTGACAATATGCAAGTTTACTTGGGCTGTTTTCAAAACCTCAGTTGGACAAAGGCAAAATTAAATTAATCAGGAAGGTTGAAGTAAAGTCACTTTAGGAAGCTAAAAAAATGTTATTCAGGTCTACTTTTTGAAACGTTACATCTCATCTTTCCTTTAAAAGTAGCTTACCTTACATGCCCTATAGAATTACAATAACATCCAGAAATATGAATCATACGTGTTTCATTTTAGGGGCACACAATCCGTTATAATTCTCATGATATAAATAATAACTGGGACACATGTATTTTGCGACAAATTTAAGGGACAAGGGGTTTTGAGAAGAGACTACTTGAAAATCTGTTTTTCAACTGCAAATTCTGGGTTTAACTGAGAGACTGTTCTTAACATATTCCCCACCTCTCCCTGCAGCTTTGCTGATAGAGATTAGCGCTTTTTCAGGCAAGGAGCTTCAGCAAATCCAAAAGTGACACTCCTTTAGGCAACAGACAGAGAGCTATGAAGTCAAAGCTGTGGTAACATTAGTAAGTGTGACATTTGCTGGGCAGAATGTGAGTTCCTATTCTTCTGCAATACCAACAGGCAAACTTTTTTTCGTTTGCTCATATGCTTGATACAAAAGGCAAAAAAAGAATGGGTACACATTCAGCTATGCATCAGGAGATCCCCAAATGTTACCTCTGGGCAATGCCCTTTCTTCTGATCTCTCTCATATTAGGTAAGTAATTATTCTAGCAATTATTTTCTTTCATGTTAAGAAGGATGACAATGGCATTTTCTTCTCAAATTATTGCTTATGATAAACTTAGGCATTTTTACTTTCTTGGGAGTAAGCTCCACTAACCCTAGGGAGATTAATTTTGAATAAGATCAGGTGTTAAATGTATGTGAATCTGGTTCCTTTATCCAAGTGTCTCATAAATCATTGTATAAAAGATTACTTGAACAACGTAGAAAAAGTTTTGATAGACAAGCTTTGTATTTTTCACCTCTTTATCGTATAATTTCTACCTTTGCACTTGTTCATTTGTTTGCCCTCAAGGTTTTATGCCTGTTCTTCTAAGATATACCTCTATAAAATCTAATGGCACAGCAGTTTTTTCACAGACCTAGCAGCATATGGGGACCAAGAAAGGAGAGAAAAAGGAGCGAGATGGTCTTTGTGTTCTTGAATTAAGGGAATTCTGTAAGGTTTACCTGCTTATCTAGGATTAAGAAAATATGCAGCTTCTATACAGCCATGAAGCATAGGAGCATTAATATCTTTGAATTTTACAACCCCCACCCTGTCATAAGACAGGACATGCTACCTCAGGAAGTTGGTTTTGGATGTCATGAAAAATCAGCTATTTGCCATTTCTTCTCACAGTACTTTTATATCTGAGATTTTCTGTTTAAGATGCCAGAATAATTTGGCTAGTCTTGAATAGTATGCACTCTCACTGGTGAGCTGATTGAATATTCCATTATACTTCAAGCAAAAAAAATAAAAAATAAAATAAAACCCTTGAATTGGCTCTGGGCATTTTATCTTCAGATTAAGCCCATAAAAAAAGTTCTTAACATATAAAGTTAGAGGTCCTCCTCTTTTACAGTTCAGTACTTTGTAAATGATGCATACCAATATAGAGCTGTCATTTCAGCTTTATTCATTGTCCGTAATAAGTAATATTCAATATTTTGCACATCAAAATTCTATACACTTTTATCTATGCAAGAGGTTTTTAACTGCTGATAACAATCTACTTGTAAATACAGCAGCAGTATTTGCTATAGTGATATGCATGATGTAGTTTTAGTTATTTGTATTCTTAGTAAACTCAAGTCAAATTGATTACTTGTGCCTATGTGGACAAAGCCATGCAATGTTCTTGTGAACAGAACAAAAGTACGGTAGCTTGCCAATGCATTTTTCTGTGATATTGTTGCCTTCCCATCCAAAATATAGGTAGTCCTCGACTTACAACCACAATTGAGCCCAAATTTTTTGTTGCTAAGCAAGACAGTTATTAAGTAAGTTTTGCCCAATTTTACGACCTTTCTTGCCACATTTGTTAAATGAATCACTGCAATTGTTAAGTTAGTAACATGGTTGTTAAGTGGATCTGGCTTCCCCATTCATTTTGCTTGTCAGAAAGTCGCAAAAAGTGATCACATGATCCTGAGACACTGCAACTGTCATAAATACGAGTCAGTTGCCAAGCATCTGAACTTTGATCATGTGATCATGAGGATGCTGCAATGGTTGCAAATGTGAAAATCAGTCATAAATCACTTTTTTCAGTGCCATTGTAACTTCAAAAGGTCACCAAACAAACTACCTGTACTAAGCAAACCAGAGCGTGTTTAATTTCTGAATGCAGACAAAATGGGCCAGGGACCATCACCTGTGCAGAAAGTGACTTTTTAATATTGGCATTATGGACTCACAGAGAGAATTACCTGGTGCTACATCTACCTCTTGCCTTGTAGTAGATGAACAACCAGCACCTTCATAGATAGTGCTGGTAAAAAAGAAGCTTTTACTTTTGACTGGCTGTGTGATTTCTCAGAGTGAAGGATCCTTTTTCTGTGGTGAATTAAATCTTAGAAGAAGGTAAGAACTAGGAAGAGAGTCCGGGAGACTAGGAATAAAAGGAACAAAGAATGAAAAAGTTCAAACAATAAATCAAGATAAAGTAATCCCTACAAAAGGGATCAATGAAAAGGAACCAACTAGAAAATAATGTCTATAGGAAATAGAAGCAAGAAACTCCTATTGGAAAAAAAATGCTGTATCCTGTGAAGGAGACAAGACAAGATGGAAAAGGTCATGAGGTTAATCAATAAGGCAACTAAACAAAATGATATAAAGCAGGGGTGAAATGCTCCCGGTCCACTCATACCTGTCGGTCACCGTAGAGCCAGTCGCCAAGGTAGCGCGAGGCGCTGCCCACCCGCCCGGACGCCGCCATTTGGTTTTTTTTACCCTCTGCGCATGCGCAAAGCATTCTGTGCATTTGCAGAGGGTAAAAGAACCCAAATGGTGGCGTCCGGGCGGGTGGGCGGTGTCTTGCGCTACCTTGGCGACCGGCTCTATGGCGACCGACAGGTACGAGCGAACCGGGAGCATTTCACACCTGATATAAAGCTAACACTGTCTGGAAATCAAGAACCAGAGGTGGGTTCCTGCCAGTTCGGACTGGTTCTTTAGAACCAGTAGCGGGAATTTCCCCCCGCTCGCAGAACCGGCAGTGATGGCTGGCTGGACACGCCCCCGAACCGGCCATCTTGTTTTTCGCTTCTGCGCACACGCAGAAGCTGTTTTTTGCTTCTGCGCATGCGCAGAAACTGGATTTTCAGCACTGCGCATGCGCCTGTGCGCCATGGCCGTGTGGTGCACAACACACACACGCCCACGCGGCGCGGGAGAAAGCAAACCAGCAGCGAGGTAAATTAGAACTCACCCCTGTCAAGAACCTAAGAAAAATAAAGATTTTTTTTCCACAATATTAAAAACTGAAATAACTGAAATAATTCACTTAAGCTAAATGCAGGGAGACTCTGGAATGAAGAGAGAAAGTTTGTGTGGAAGGTTTAGATGGCTTTAAAAAGATGATTAGACAAATTCACATAGGAAGAGCCCGTCATTGCTATTAGCCTTGAGGTCAGAATAGCATCTTCTGAATCACAGTGAGTAGCTAAAAAAAAATGCTATGGAAGAACTACTATCATGGCCTGCATGTGTATTTTCTGGATGCATTTGGATTACCAAATGTTTCTTGACTAAATGGGCTTCTGGACTGATCTAGTACAGCTCTTCTTAAGTTCAAGAATTATGTATAGCTGGTCAAAACTTCCTATAGATGCGAGGAAGAGCTGTGTGTTTAGGACAAAAAATAACAAACAAGGGACAAAAACCTTACAAATAAGTAACTGCCTCTGAAATCTGACAGAGGAATCTGTCACTTATAACCACAGCCTTGGATCAGACATTTTAAGTAAGGAACTGAGTGCCAAAATGCAGAAATAGGATCAATGGTAGCAAAGATGAAAATAGGATCCACTAGCTTGGTTTTATATTTATAGGAGATGGACAATAGAAATAAATACCTCTAGACTACTGACCTTTTGCAATATTAAAAGCCAACCCTGCATTGTGACCTTTATGATGAAGCCCCAAGAGAATGAGCTGGAATATGATATCACAGATATGAATCACAAGCTTCCTCCAACACTAAACACACACAAATAAATGCACACTCTTCCAACAAGTTCTGATATTGCAACATAATCAGACCTGGCATTGATTTAAATATTAGAAGGGCATAATCAATATACAATAATGCTCAGACATCACTTCTATATTTAAAAATATTATATCTATAGAGACAACCAGTATGTATAAGGGAGGGAGGAAGATTTCTGATGCTCCCTCCCAGCTTCCCCCAAGCAAACTCAGTCAGGAAACTGGCAGAAAGTTGGAAGTCACTCCTGCTCCCACTGCTTTTTTGCCTGTTCATGGTCATTCTGTTTCTCTGTTTAGGTAAGGAAATACTGTATATCTGACGACCTAGCAGGGCACAGGTTGTCTAGTAGCGATATAAACATGTGCACCCACAAAGACATGTATACATGAAGAGACATCTACAAACATTATGGGATGTGAAAAACTGTCATAATTTAAATACATTTGTGCTGAGTCACACCACAGTTTAATATTCAGGGTAATGCTATTGCTTTGATTAAATTTGAATGTCTTGTTATCCTATTTAAAAATGCTTAAGTCATAAGATCCATTAGCTAAATGTGTTATTTCTTATTTCATTCTGTTAAAAATTGTCCACAAGAGGCATTTGGAAAAAAAAAACTATTTTAAGCATTTTCTTTTTCAGACCATGCAATTTCTCCTTCCTGCCACATTACTCCTACCTACCTCCACATTCAAACTTTGAATTTGCAAGAGACTGACAAAAATAAAAGTGTATGGGTAGTTCAGAACAAATCTTACTAGCAGGGCTACATAGAGTTCCACAAATGATCCCTCATGCTTTTGATTGACCTCTTTGTAGAGAACCAATTTAAAAAGTTGTTGTGGTGCAAATAGTAGCCTTTCCAAATGGGGAGCAGTGGCAACATTACATTGAAATTAATCACACCCTTCAGCTTCTATAGTGATTGATGAAATATGTCCAGAACCCAGTAACTAAGAAGACTATCATCTGAGAATAGTATGTCCAGGAAGGAGAGGAATCAGCAAATGGAACACAAATGTTATCTCAGGATAATTATCTGCTGGTTAGGAGTGGATGGATGCTACTTCAAATGGCCCATGAAAAAGTTCTTTTACTTCAGTTGCCTTCCTCAAATTTGGCTTCATTTAAATTGTGTAGTCAAAAGTATGGGATAACAATATGGTTGGTTATCTGCAAATGCTCTAAGGATCTTTCCTGTGAAATCCTGAAAATGTAGGTTAGATTTATGTTTCAAATATACTTCTTTCCCAAACTCATATAGTATAAATCATCTCTTTCTCATCCCTTCATTTCTTGATTTTTCTAATCTATTCTGAAGGAGATCTTCCATTGAACCCCTAAACTATATAATAACAACCCCCCCCTTTTTTTTTTTACAAAAACTTCCCTCTGAAACACACTGCTTTACTGACTGGAAATTATGGGAAGTGCTAGATAAGGGAGTGCCAGTTTGAGGAAGACTATCCCAGAGTATTGTTACATTCTGAAAGAGTCCAAAATGTTGATCTGTCTTTCTACCTTTGCAGTGCTTTATGCTGGTGTTTCTAATGCCACACAGGAGAACGCAGCCACTTCAAGCAATTCCTCTCTCCACCTTGCAGAGTTTTGGATGAAGACAATGACTGCTGAACCATGGCAACCATTTCTGTCTCAGACTCCAGAAAAAGAGAAAGCCAAGGAGGGTGAAACAGTGATCTTTGGATGCCAGTATCACAGTCCCCAAGGATCATCTTTGAATAACTTCACAGTGAAGTGGTATAAGCGGGACGGAAAAGGACAGAAGGATGTCATGGAAAATAATGTCACTGCCCTGGAAAACAACACTAGAATTTTCATGGCTGGGAATTTATCGGAAGGTGATGCTTCACTGACTATATTAAAAGTGACAGCCAGTGATCATGGCACTTATTACTGCCAAGTGATTCTTTCCAATGGTGATGTGGTGACCGGCGATGGCACAAAACTTAGAATCCAGAGAGCACTAGGTAAAATTTTGTTCTGCTTTCAAAAAAAAATGTTTTCAGAGATTTTCTAGAATGTTTACAAGTAGACTATCTGTTAAAGAAATTATAGTGATCTTCTCCTTCTCCTTCTGACACAATGATGGCCTAACAAAAGCCTTTTCTGAAAGCACCCAAGGGGCATTGTAAAAAGTAAAGATCATAGTCTGAGAATACATTGTTTAATCATGTTTTTTTTAAATAAGCTAGGTTCACAAAGCTCATTAAACCATAAAATATGGTTTACAAATTACAATGAGAAAGTGCACATAACTTAAACCATATAAAATAAATCATAATGTGTAAATCTAGCCATTACACTCGGACTATAGATCTGGGCTGCAAAGATCCACTAGATAGAATAGAAAATAACAGCAGATTTGGGTAATATTTATTTTTCTGTAACTAAGTTTTTAAGGCTTTACAATAAATAAGCAAGAGAACAATGCAAATGCAAACCTGAAAACCATGTAAGCTCTACTTTGTGTTGCCTCTGAAGATGTAAACAAAGGTTCAGTTGATTCAAAGTGCAGCATCCTGCCTGCTGGTAGCAGATTTGATCACATAACTAATGCTGTGGTCATTGTGCTGGCTACTGGTTTGCTCTAGGTAAAATTAAGAGTACCAGTTTTTATCTTTAATGCCCTAAATGTCTTGGTTTCCAGGTATTTGTAGGACCATCCCTTCTGAAAATATTTGGAGTTCTTGAAAAAAGGTTCAGTGAGAATCCTCAAATCACATGAGATGATAGGGGCTTGGATGTTAGGTCTTCTTGGTGGTAGCCCCCTCCCAATTCTGCAACACCTCATTTTCTGAGGTATGGAATCCCCTGGACTCACTTAAGATGTGACTATTCCACAGAGTCACCATTCCACTCATTTGGCCACCAAATGAGAAGGAAGGACTCACTGGAGAAGAGCCTAATGCTGGGAAAGATTGAGGGCAAAAGAAGAATGGGATGACAGAGAATGAGGTGGCTGGATGGAGTCACTGAAGCAGTAGGCATGAGCTTAAATGGACTCCAGAGGATGGTAGAGAACCAGGAAGGCCTGGAGGAACGTTGTCCATGGAGTCACGATGGGTCGGACACAACTTCGCAACTAACAACAACAAATTCCACAGTGGGTTTGGATCTAATGGGGTATGTGTTAGATAGTGGGTAGAGATGACAGGAGACAGACTTCCAAAGCAGCTCTTTATTTCAGCTCTTGTATCAGTAACCAGCAAAGAGCAGTCTGACAGCTTGCCCTTTTATAGGGAGCTGTCAGACAGACCAGCCAATAGCGTTTGAGCTTTTTCCCGCTCAAACGCTGGACCTGGTTGGAACCATGCAACATAGTTTAAACAGTTAGAACATAACACCCCTCCCCTCCTGGATGGAGCTGTCCAGCATACGTAATCACGCAGGTAGGCGGGGCGTTTTGAAGCGCTACTAGACCTGCGCAATTCAGTTGGTGGTGAGGCAGCGGCCTGTGCGGACAGGTCTGCTGCTGCTCCGGGGCTCGAGCATGGAAGCTCCTGGAAGGTACTGGGTGTGGCCTCTACGGCCGAAGGGACCGGTTCGAAAGGAGGACATCGCTGGCTCTCGGCTTCCACAGGTAGGCCTTCCGAGACACCCGGGCTTGAGTTAGCTAGGGGAGGAAAGTAAGGTGTTACTGTTTGTGGGTTGATTGATTCCCCACGCAGTCTGGAGCGTAATTGGTCCACATGTCTCTTCCAGAGGCGGCCGTCTTCGAGACAGACCTCGTAGGAACGGGGACCCAGGATTTCTTCGATGGTACCAGGTAGCCATAGGGACCCCTCGACGTAATTGCGGGCGAACACAGAGTCCTCTATGGCGAAGGACCTGGGTTTTTGTGCGGCTTCTGGTTTCTGGCTTGTGGCGTAACTGGGGTGCAGACGATCCAGAACGGATCGAAGCCTGCGACCCATAAGAAGCTCTGCGGGGGTGCGGCCGGTGGTGGCGCTTGGGGTGATATGTTGCGCCGTTAAAAATTTATCAATCCAGGCCTGCCAGTCCCCGGGGCCTAAGCGGCCTAGTGCCTCCTTGGCGGATCGAACGAATCGTTCCGCCAAGCCGTTCGAAGCCGGATG
>QLTV01002927.1:1841076-1883642 GCA_003457575.1 Thermophis baileyi | reverse complement strand
GGCAGGCAGATGTCTGCCTGGCTGGTTGAAAGTGCTGAAGAAGCTAGTCACAGTTCTCCTGGCCCAAGCCCTCGTCGCCACTGTTAGATAGTGGGTAGAGATGACAGGAGACAGACTTCCAAAGCAGCTCTTTATTTCAGCTCTTGTATCAGTAACCAGCAAAGAGCAGTCTGACAGCTTGCCCTTTTATAGGGAGCTGTCAGACAGACCAGAGGCAGGCAGATGTCTGCCTGGCTGGTTGAAAGTGCTGAAGAAGCTAGTCACAGTTCTCCTGGCCCAAGCCCTCGTCGCCACTGTTAGATAGTGGGTAGAGATGACAGGAGACAGACTTCCAAAGCAGCTCTTTATTTCAGCTCTTGTATCAGTAACCAGCAAAGAGCAGTCTGACAGCTTGCCCTTTTATAGGGAGCTGTCAGACAGACCAGCCAATAGCGTTTGAGCTTTTTCCCGCTCAAACGCTGGACCTGGTTGGAACCATGCAACATAGTTTAAACAGTTAGAACATAACAGTATGGGCTACATTGCCGCTGGTTACTTAATTTAAAAAAATCTTCCTTAGTTTCATAAAATAGAGTTTTGGTTGTTTGCAAACTGCCTTCAGTTTCAGGAAGAAACTGAAACCACATTTCAAAGTAAATGAAGATATTTTAAACTTGAAGTCCTCACCTCAACTGCATGAGTCAGTTAAAAGTTCCAAGTGAACAGAAGGGTTCACACAAGAAACAGCTTGGAAACTCGTACAGCTGAAAACTTACTGTAGATACTGTAGATATAATATTTTAAAACCTGTCCATTTTCAAATTAGTGGTCATTAACTTTCAGTTGTGAATAATTTTGAAAGTAATTTTTCCATAAAAATATCCATATGTCTAACACCTTGGAGGACTTCAAGAGAAAGATGACGTCTAATTATAGTTATATTCTATCAGTAGGGCTAATAGATCTGAACTGCAAAAGTCTTGTGACAATTAGATGACAAGCAAAGAATTGCAAAAACTAACTGCTTTGCTGCCAAGTTCTGAACTGGAGTTTTGCAACCAGATCTGATTACCATAGCTGTAATCCACAGAGATCACTGGATTACAAATCAATAGAAGTGTCCCAATTTTAATCCTGATTTGGGAGCAAAAGGTTGATCATGTAGAATATGTCTACAAATTTAAATGACTAATCCAAGGTTAGTTTGTCAGTTGTGTACCCAACCAATGAGAAAAGGGCTTCTGATGTGGTAAAGACTTGGCAGTAATCTTGTGGTATAAGATTGTGGTGTTTATGAGACAGTGGGTACTTTCAAAAAAGATTGGTGCTTTTGATCAAGCTAGTGACATTGCTTGCCACTATTGAAAAGATCTGACAAGGTTAGTAGCTGGCTAGGAGAAGCATGTGTAACACTGTAATGTCTGCTATTATATCTAAAGGCAACATAGATTAAAATTGCAAAACTCTCTGTTATAGGTTCAGCTTGTGAGATGGCACCCATCAAAGGCAGGGAGACATGCAATTCTAAATATGATTTTTCTTACTCGTATCACATAATATTTATTTATAACCAAAAGAATGTTGTTTCTTTTTATTACATGAACAATATTTTTACTTTCTTGACTAATTCTTACCTGTGTTATCTTTAATTACAGGTAGTCCTCAACTTAGGATCACAATTGAGCCCAAAATTTATGTTGCTAAGTGAGAAATTTGTTAAGTGAGTTTTGCCCCATTTTACAACTTTTCTTGCCACATTTGTTAAGTAAATCACTGCATTTCTTAAATTAGTAACACTGTTGTTAAGTGAGTCTGGTTTCCCCATTGACTTTGCTTGTCAGGAGGTCGCAAAAGGGGATCACATGACTCCGGAACACTGCAAACGTTATAAATGTGAGTCAGTTGTCAAGCATCCGAATGTAAATCACATGACCATGGGGATGCTGCAACGGTCATAAGTGTGAAAAATGATCATAAGTCGCTCTTTTCAGTGCCGTTGTAACTTTGAATGGTCACTAAATGAACTGTTGTAAGTCAAGGACTACCTGTATTTCCTTTGGTCTATGCTTTTCTCTAAGTTTTTCTTATTTACTTCTATTTCACTGTTTTGCTTTGCTTGACCCTTTTTCTTTAAGCCCAATAGAATTTCAGATTTATGCATGCCACTCCTAAACCCACAGCCCTTTATAGTCATTTACATGGCTTCTGTTCTGTTGGCTGCTGGGTAGGGAGTTGACATCATTCCTAGTTGCTCCTGGAAGACTGTAGCTCATTTGTGACTGCCAAAGGGCCTGTTACTGGCTGCTGCTGTAGTCTACCTTCCACTGGCTCCTTCACTGCCTGTTTCTGGAGTGCCAGATATCATCACTCAGGACTTCTGGGAAATTCTCACCACAACCTGGGCTCCCCTGCAAATGCTAGCACCTAGGTGATCCAGTTATGCCAATACCTGTGGACCACTTAATGAAATTTCAGTTCCTGTGTCTTTGGTGGCTGGGTTATCTTAGTCACAGAGTTTATTTGATAGCCTCTTCTGGGGCTTTGTCACTGTCAAAGTTCTCTGCTTTTGTTCGCTGTAATTCAGCTGCTGCCTGACTGGCTATTTTATTCTATTTCTGATTTTCTTTCTTCTGTCTTCTGTCTTCTTGCTTCTTTTCTCCTTTTTCATCTTCCTTCTACAGTATTATCATCATACAATTTGCCTTAGAAATGGTAAGAATAAGGACCGTAAAAGGAAGAGAAGACACACCAGTGCTTTATCTCCCAAATGCCCTTCCTTTCACACTCTTTCCATTTCAAAGTTATACAGAAGCTTTATTGTGTGGACTGGGCACATGTTTAAGTCCTCAAAAATATAAATAAATGTTACACATTGTAACAAGAACCACTAGCCAAGCAAGCTTCTCTCCTTCTCTCCTGTCTTATACTATATCAAGTTTTGCTGAAGTAGCATTCAGCAAAAAAACAATCAACATAACAAATACAAAATTGTCAACAACTCAAATGTTTTAACATAATATCTGTATTATAAATATATCTGTAATAAAATTCAATAAATTACATCTATACTATAGCACAATCATATACCTTACATTACAGTATTTGCTGTTCCTTCCTGAAAGCTGTTTGAAAGATCTAGGCTTTCAACAACTTCCTGAAAATCAAGATTTTATTTGGAGAAAAAAGTTTGGAGATGACTAGGCCTTTCATAAGTACCTTGAATTGCACACAGAATCTAATAGCCAAAGACGTTTCTGTAATATTGTATTACATGGCTAAATCAGGTAGTCCTAATGACTGCATGGGCAGCCATATCCTACACTAATTGAAAACTCTAACTGGACTTCTATGGCAATCCAAAGTAGACCTTTCTTACGGTACAATAATAAGGAAGTTTTAAGGACTGGATGGCTAAATTCTCAAGGAATACAATGAGTCCCACCTTTAAGGTTAAATAGCCAGAAAGAGTTTACTAGAGGCTTTTGTTTTTGGAGGCTTCATGGGAGTTTTCTTTCCTAAATACAGATTCCTTCTTAGAATCTTTTCTTCCAGCATGCTTGGAAGAAAAGATTGTAAGAAGGAATCTGTATTTAGGAAAGAAAACCAAATTTACCCAGATTCAGTAAGTAGCCAACTAAAGAGTGTGTTATTGTATTCTTGAAGTACCCAGGGTTTGTCTATTTCCTTTGGCACCTCCTTTCTCTGAGATTATTTTGGATGAACAGTCATTATTTTTGTGTATATACGATATTGGAAGCCAAGTTATTTTCTCTAAATGTCATCCCCATCTACATTTCTGTTTGCCATTGTGTGTTTCCTAATCAACCATTAAACAATTAAGTACTATTTTAAGAAGATACTTTGGTGCCAGTCTGTGTCTTGGGGGTTACAATGATATGCTTCATATCAGGAGTGGGTTCCAACTTACCTCGCTGCCGGTTTACTCCCTCCCGCGCCGCGTGGGCGCGCCATGTGGCGCAGTAACAAAAAATCCAGGGGGAAAAAACAAAGCCGAAAAAAAAGATGGCAACCACATGCACAGTGCCGGAAGTCGGCTTCTGCGCATGCTCAGAAGGAAAATAAATAAATAAATAAAAATTTTTAAAAAATTTAAAAAAAATTCAAAAAAAAGATGGGGCCCCCCACGGACCGGCACCGACTGATCCGGTTCGGTGATGTCATCGTGATGTCACCAGCGGGCTGCTACCAGTTCAGGAGAACCGGTCCGAACCGGGAGGAACCCACCCCTGCTTCATATCCCTAGGCCTCAGATGGCTTAGGCCTTTTTAAGTTGACCACCAGTTGCTGGATTTAAATTGGTTTTATTTATTGATTGACTACATACCCTACTTTTCATTTATGTGCTAAGGAAGCATACCTCCTCCTATTTTCCCCCTACAATAACCTTGTAAGGAAGCTAAGAGAAAGACCTGTTTTTGTTTCAATTAGCAAAAAGGGGCAGCCATTTTTTCCCCTTTAGCATCGCTCTTTTCTTCTTCTTTTTTTAGTTGGCAGGGAGGAAAAAATGGTGGTAACGAATACTAATGACAGCATTAACTGTGGGTTCACTCTGGACTGTCCTAATTGAGTACTGTAGGTCAGTCCTTGCAGGATGCATTAACTTCTTCTATATATGAATAAACATCAAAGCTCGAACAGAATGATACTTTCAATTTATAACCAAATTCCGGTAGTGATAAGATGATCCCACAGAAACATTTATAGTAGCAACATTTTACCATGCGGACTCTCTTGTGTTTTATGTTGAATGCAGTACACTTCTGACTAGGGCATGAATTTCCCCTTAGGTTGGCTTGGTATAGAAGAATCCATTGGAACAATCATTGGTGTGGTGGCTGCTGGTATTGGAGGCCTGATAGTTCTGATTGTAGTCTTAACTCCTCGACTGCGAAAGTGTCTTCCATGTGCTAAAGCAACAGCCCATGAAGGTAGAGTATGAAATGAATGATCATTTAATAAATTAAATGTTGTATGCAATTCTAATAAATGCAGGGCATCTGTGTGGACCAGGCACTTTTTTTGGCTTGTTCAGAATTGTCACCTAAAAAGTTGTGTAAAGATATTTTTGTTGTTTCCTAAAGATGTTTTGCCCAGTTATAACAATCTAAGTGTAATATTATTCTCTAGTATATGATAGCTTTCATGTGAAGTGTTAATGAATACTAAAATATAGGAGCATGCCTTTACATGGTTAGTCTATTCATTTATCCAAACCAATATTATTTATGGAATTTCCTCTCTGCTGAGCTGATGTCCTATCTTCCCATCCATGTGTTTGTATAAACAAAGCCAGAATATCAATTTCCATCACCCTTTCTGAAATGTTTATCCAGTTTAGTAAGTGTGATTCTAATTATAACCAAAGTGATTGGTTTCCTTCCTCTGGCTTTGTTGCTACCTCCTTTCCAATTATCAGCCAGCAAGGAAAAGACCCAGTAATCAGGATCCAGCAGTAAATATGGCTGGGTTTACTTTAAGGCTCAATATCTCTTCTCTAGCCTGGATTGCCATCTGCTCCTTCTACACCCATTTGGACATTTCCCAAGTTGAAATAATGTGATTTTAAACATGTATAGGAAAATACCCTGATCAAAAGTTGCTTTAGCGGGGGGGGGGGTGGTTTAATTAAATTGAACTATGTTCAATTTAATTAATTCAATCAATTCCAACAAATTCTCTGCCATTGAAGTTATCAGGATGATTAGAGCCGAGGTGGCGCAGTGGTTAGAGTGCAGTACTGCAGGCTACTTCAGCTGACTGCTAGCTGCAGTTCGGCAGTTCAAATCTCACCGGCTCAAGGTTGACTCAGTCTTCCATCCTTCTGAGGTGGGTAAAATGAGGACCCAGATTGTTGGGGGCAATATGCTAACTCTGTAAACCGCTTAGAGAGGGCTGTAAAGCACTATGAAGCGGTATATAAGTCTAAGTGCTATTGCTATTAGGGATCTCAACCAGTTGTTAAATTATTTGAATCCCACCACTGAAAATTTATAAGTAATATTAAAAAGTGCCAACCTCTATCATACCTTTTATTTTACTCATGANGACCCAGATTGTTGGGGGCAATATGCTAACTCTGTAAACCGCTTAGAGAGGGCTGTAAAGCACTATGAAGCGGTATATAAGTCTAAGTGCTATTGCTATTAGGGATCTCTCTCTCTCTCTCTCTCTCTCTCTCTCTCTCTCTCTCTCTCTCTCTCCCTCCCTCCCTCTCTCTCTCTCTCTCCCTCCCTCCCTCCCTCCCCCTATTCCACCCGGCTGTTATTCTGAGAAAAAGTAATAAGGGGAAGGAATGTGATGCATGGCAGTTTAGATTCCTGAAGTGAAATTAGGATGGAACTCTAACAGATAAATAACATACAATAAATTGGAAGGTTCAAAGATTTTTTTAGAAGAATCTTTTGTTTTGAAATGAGCTCATCTGCCAAAGAAATAAAAAAATTAGAAGCTAAGAATAAAATGGAGAGGTAGAGAACAACTTGGGTATTTTGTAACTGAGCACCCCAATATAATAGCTTCTAATGATCCATAGCAGCCATTTTAAGAGAGCATCCATAACATTCCAGAAGATCCCAACATTTTAAAGTTCTCCCCACTCTAAAGATGACTACCCTTAATTTATATATAAGAGTAGTTATAGTTATAATCAGAGGTGGGATTCAGCAGGTTCTGACCAGTTCTGGAGAACCGGTAGCGGAAATTTTGAGTAGTTCAGAGAACCGGTAAATACCACCTCTGACTGGCCCTGCCCCCATCTATTCTCTGCCTCCCGAGTCCCAGCTGATCAGGAGGAAATGGGGATTTTGCAGTAACCTTCCCCTGGAGTGGGGAGGGAATGGAGATTTTACAGTATCCTTCCCCTGCCACGCCCACCAAGCCACACCCACAAAACCACACCACGCCCACCAAGCCATACCCACAGAACCGGTAGTAAAAAAATTTGAATCCCACTACTGGTAGAATCAACTACCGGTATATATAAGTTGATTTTAAGTTAGTTGCAATTGCTTCTGTTTCTGTGTGTATCTGTATCTCATTTATATGAATGGTTTTTTTGGGGGGGATACATTTCATACCAGTTTGCATGCATTTTTAAATTGTTGACTATCTAGCAAATATACTGCAATTAAAAAGAAAAGCATTCTGATATAATACCCTTAATATTATGAGGAGAAAGCCTGGATATTCTGCATAGCACCCAAGCCACAAATAAAAAAATAACTTGTATTGAAGAATTAAATGCTAAAATCACCTGTGCCAAGACCATTTTTTCCTATTCACTTATAAAATCATCCAACCATAATTGTGTCAATATAATAACACTAGTGAAGACAGGTATTATTTTTCCTCAGTGATGGCTGGGTGAAGCTAGAAAATAAATTACTAGTGGGAAAAAGGCCCAAAGCAGCATCTTAAATAATCTTAAATATCTGGAAAGGATGGGACTCTAAAACAAATGGAGTTCATAGAGCAGTATTGACTAAATAACAGCCAATTAAAGCATATTGCAGAGTTTACAATCAGCAATGACTGGATTTATAGAAATGTGCTAGCATCTTCTGGCTAGGAGCTTCTCCAGGCATGTTAACATCCTTCTGTCAAAGGAGCTGCACTTCTGCAAAATCCTGATGGGCTCTGTAGAGGAGTTTGAAGCCTGCTGTGAAGGCATTTGTATTCAAGATCTTTTCATGTTATTCTGTATTTAGTCCCCAAAGAAAATAACTCTAAATGTATGCTGCATATTAAAAATAATTTTGAATGGTTTCTTTTGTTATTGCAACTGTTTTCATTCCATTTTTTAAAACGTGCCAATAAAATATTAGCAAAAATTCTGAAGCAGAATAGAAGACCAATACAAATACTCAAAATGCAATCAGAGTGACATAGATTTAGTTCATGGATGACATGCATTTTGAGGTATTTCCATTTATAACTGCTGGAGAATAACCAAGGATTAGTGTTTCAGTTTCACAACTCAAATATGTTGCTGCAATACAACTTATCAGTGTGGGCTATAGGCATTATACTTTAACTTAATTAACATATGATTAATCTGTTAAATAAATTACCATAATCTATGCTGATGGTCACTAACTTGGATGGCTTTAAAAGGGAATTGGAGAACAAGTCTCTTAAGAGCTATTAGTCTTGAAGAGTCAGGGCTACCTTACAACCAAGGCAGCACTCTTTAATATATCAGGTGCAAGGGGACAATTGGAGCGAGGTGCATCTTCATGTTCTTCTTAGCATCCCAGGTGCTAAAATGCTTTTGGTTGGCCACTGCAAGAAGCAAAATGCTGAACTGAAAAGACCCTCGACCTGATCAAAACTATTCCATTCTTAACCACAAGTCTTAAATCATAGTGGTACATGAATGGATAAAGAAATAGAGTTAGACAGATAGACAGACAGACAGACATGCCTGTGACAATTCACGTGTAAATGCTTTGGGTATTTCTAGATGGGCTTTGACTTGCTTTATTTGTAGAAATTGAATTTGTCTCTGACTAACACCATACCTGGCTTTCTTGCTTCTCCAATCTTTTCTCTTATAATAACCACAAAGGCAAACTTGCTGCCCAATGCCTTTTGATTGGCATTGATTCCTACATCTGGAAGAATTTTCAATTGATTTATATTATTTGTCACTATTTTCACTTTACTGCTCATTTACTTTCTTCTTTTTCTTCCCCCTTCAGCATAATTTGGAGCAATGGACTAAAGAATAATATCAGCTATGACAAGAATTGCATAGTTAATCAAAACTATATGTTGTTCATGTATTTTATTTTTAAAAATAGAATAAAATGTTTTAGCATCATTTTAGATCATATGCCTTTTTTAGAAAAATATAAAGTTTATTGATAGAATGAGTGTATGAAAAAAGTTTACAATTTTAGGTTAATTTTAATCAATGGCTTACTTGTCAGTGTGGACAATGGCCTTCTAGTCAATATAAGTTAATAATTGTATTACAGACTTTGAAAAACTGAGATTGGGAAACCAAGAAAGTGGTTTGAGGCAGGGGTGGGTTCTAACTTACCTCGCTGCCGGTTTGCTTCCTCCTGCGCTGCGTGGCTGCGCCTCGTGGGCGCGCACACGTAAAATGCATGCACGCATGCGCAGTACAAGAGATTTTAACCCCCCCCCAAAAAAAGCCGAAAACAAGTGCTGGAAACTCGGCTTCTGCGCATGCGCAGAAGGAAAAACCCCCGGAAAAAATTCCCCCCAAAAAATTCCCCCAAAAAAATAATCCAAAAAAATTCCAAAAAAAGATGGCGGCGTCCACAGACCAGCACCGACCGAACCGTATCCGTGACGTCATCGTGACATCATCACCGGGTCGCTACCGGTTCGGGCGAACCGGTCCTAACTGGGGGGAACCCACCTCTGGTTTGAGGGGAAAGGGACAGAAGAAGGAGGAAGGAATAAGGACTGCACCCCTACTACTTCTCTTCAGAGTATCCTCTCCTGCCATTGCAATTCTTACTACACTGGCAATCAGGGCATTTTTATAGATGGATATTCAATTCTGTAGTATGCAGGTTACTATTTACCCATTGTATAGGGCAAATGGAGTAAAGGTGGGGGAGAGGAGAATAAAACTTTCTGAAGAGTAAAACATGTGCAAATATTTTTCTAATTAAAGCATGCACTTAGAAACTTGCAACAGATAGATTAGAACGAAATATCAATACATACTTTGTGTCATATATTGATAGCTGAGGACTGGGATATTTTACCAAGGTAAATTTAAAAAAATGGGAACAAACCTGTATGAATTAGCAATGATTGCTATGATCATCTGCAAAAGCAACCTCATTTCTGCATAAAGGGGAAGAGGCTTGGGCATGATAGTCAAGCAGTGGCACCCATAGAAACCACATTGACATTAAAATGGTGATATATATGATATGGTCATGCAAATGCTGCCAAAAACATGAGTTTAAAATAGTAATGACAGTTTATTAAGAGCATAAAATAGCTAAAACGTCACACAGTGTTAAGTTTAAAGAAAGGAAATAGGCCATGTGGGAACAAATTATAATTGGATAAAGCCAGCGTGAGAAAGCAAATATGCCTGAAAGAAAGATTTATGTACTTATTTACATCTTGCCTTATTTATTTTTATAAATAACTCAAGGTGCGAACATATCTCTTCTCATTTTTCCTAATTTTACAGTAAAGATTTTAGTTAAGTACCCTGTTTTCCCCAAAATAAGACTTCCCCTGATAATAAGCCCAATCGGGCTTTTGAGTGCATGGCAATAAGGCCAAGTGCTTATTTCAGGGTTTAAAAAAATATAAGACAGGGTCTTATTTTCGGGGAAACACGGGTACATAGAAAATAATGGATCCATAGAATCCATTACATAGAAAAATGGATCCTAGTGTCATTCTATTTAGGTACCAGCTTTACCTAGAATTTCCATGGGGTTAGATTCCTGCCTGTATCTTGGAAATTGGAGGTTTAGAATCCAGCTTCCCCCTCCCAGGCCTGCTCTCCAGCCAGCTGCTATTCCAAGGAAAAATTCAAGAGAGAAAAAAGTTGGTCAACTAGCCTCCCAAACGTTTCTCTATAAATCTATTATGGGTATTTTCTGACATGACAGGATTCTAAGAACATCAATGGTCACAGTGCCCAATGCAGCCACACACACAAAATGGACTCTTTACAAAACTTTAAAAAAAATCCATTAATGCACTCAGTCAAATGGACATTGCTGGATGTCGGCTACTGAAGGGCTGAACTGACATCAGTGTCTGTCATTCATATGGATTAACAGGACCACAAAAACTTAAAGAATCTATAATGGCAAACATACCTAATAGTTGCAGAAATTAATTTGTTTTGGATCAGCATCTCCCTGCTTATGTTTGTGACAGATACTTTGGAGACAATTGATCATTTGGATAGGTTGGATAGGGATCTGTAGTTAAAAAGGTTGTGAAGGTGCCACATTGCACCTGGCTATTTTGTCATCCTTCTGTAGATCTGTTTAGTTTCTAGTGAGCCTTCTTAAATTTACTGTACGAAACCATATCCCATGGAAAATGAATCGTTCACTAGCAAGAGAGCCCTTTTCTCCTAGTTTTGCACTGAAGTTACATGACAGTCCCAATTCTTTTTTTTTCTTGTACTGTACTGATTTCCATTGCTGTTTTATATTGTTTTCTCGCTTTTCTTTTTTAAAATGATTTGATATTTATATAAAATATTGTTTTTCTAAACAGAATGGAATCATATGGTGATTATATATTTTATCATGTTAGCTTCTTAAACTAGTAGATGCACTTTAGTAACACAAATGTTCATATGCACATTTTCTTAACCTACAGCATATATTTCTAAATAAATAATTCTGCAACAGTGGAGCCTCTCTATATCTGGCTGATGATCACCAGAGGGCAGGAATGCTAGATTTCTCTGCTGCCCTCAACTGGTTGTTTAGTTATTTGCAGAATTCCAAAGTATGGTTCATAATTTCAGGAGCTGGAAAAGTATAAACCATCAGGAAACCTGTAGCCTTCAGATTGAAAAACGTGCAAATATTAAAAAAAACTCAACAGTTTTAAATTGTTTATTATAAAAATCTATTAATGCCTATAGCCACATAAAGGATATATTTGGCCACAAAGATAATTTGGCCAGAAGATGTAGCGCTTATTGAATGGTGCAAATCTCCAACACCGAGCTGCTTCTTTGTCGCACTGGCAAATTATGCTTTGACATCTGTCTAGAACAGCATCTGAAAAAAAGGAATGAAGAAGATACTACTGCTGGCTATGATGAAGTAGAGCACAAAAATGAAATAGTCCTCCTTATCTAAGAAACTGACATTTATTAAGATGTATAATATTAAAAGATAAAGGATTGTTCTGTTTGAAACTTTTTGAGCACCTCAAAATGGTTAAAATGAAATTCATATTGCTTGAAGGCCATTTTGGACATTTAAAAAAAACAAAATTCATGATTGGGGATTAAGGCATTGGCTGGGTGTAACAAGTATGCATTAACCCACTATATTTTACAATTACATAATATGTATTTATCAATGTAAAAACAATGCATTGTACACTCCATGTTCATTTTTATTTATTAAGCCCTATGTCACACATCTTCTTTTAAAACAAACATTTTTCTAGGCCCTTCTGTGAAAAGTCAGCTTGCAATTTAAGAATCAAGAGAGTCATTCTGAGAGCAGTGTCTCAGCACAGGTGACTCTCCAAAAATCTAAACTTCTTAGTAATATGAAGTATGAAAAAGAAAACACCTCTTTCACTAAGTGGGCCAAGGATTTTAACCATTGCTGCTCTTCTATACTCTGAGGTAAAAAACTGTAATTTTTAAGAAATCCACAGTCATGGTACTCTGTTACAAATGATGGTACAGTGGTTAGAATGCAGTATTGCAATTAACTCTGCCCACAGCCAGGAGTTCGATCCTGACCAGCTCAAAGTTGACTCAGCCTTCCATCCTCCTGAGGTCAGTAAAATGAGGACGCAGATTGTTAGGGGCAATTTGCTGACAGTGTAAACAGCTCAGGGTGTGCTGTAAAGCACTATGGAGTAGTAGATAACTCTTAAGTGCTATTGCTATTGCTATTGCTGTTATTGGTGGTTGATGATCAAGAGCTGCCCTTTAGATTGAGAAGTGTCCAAGAAGAAGGACCACAGTAGGCAGGGCACTGAATAGGGCTGGGGTTTTGCAGAGTTTTCAGGACTGGTTTGTTTTTGAAAAGTTCTGTTCAGCCTATTTTGAAGCGTACCCTACAATTTCAATATGTCATGAACCTCAAAGAAACAACACTGCATCACTATTTTTAGCCATCACAGTCAAGTGGTGGCTACAATGAATGGCCTGCATCCCTAAAATCACTAGATTTTGCCCTCCTGTGTTTTATGAATTGCAACATATATAAATCTATAGCAATTCAACACTGTTTATATATTTTACATATTAAGATTTGTGTCCAAAATCTTTTTTACCCTTCCATCTTCAAACTAATCACAGACCTTGGAAAACTGACAACATGCTACAAACAGCTTGAGTAAAAGTACATGGCATTAAGTTAGCACAAGACAGTATATATCTGTATTCAATATTCAATATAGCCATATTTCTCACCACTAGTCTCCACAAAAAGATTGAAACTGCTTTAAGGTCATACGTATGAACTTTCTAATTAATTAAAATATCCAACATCAAAATCAATACCCTTTCACAATCACTTTTAACCCAGAGAAAGGTTTAATTCAATTACTATTACATTGTCTTTTTATAAGCTGAGTCTTCAGGCAGCTATGAGAAATTGTGTTAGTATTAAAGTTGTTTAGAACAAAATCTGGTTAGAACAATGTTATGAATCTTCCAAGATCTCTGAGAAAACCAATAGGACCTTCTGGAATTAAAGCTGAATTTTTCATCTCTAGAACATCTGGAGGTACTTGTGCCTGAGATAAGGTAAATAAAAACAATGACATTCAGGTTGTACCTTACCGCATATCACAGTATTGTCCTGACAAGTCCACTTATATCTGTCTGTTATGGGGTAACAGCCTTGTCGTTGTGCAAAGTCATAACAGCAGTCATGTCTATGGCAGCACCTTTCAGCAACAGAGACTGATTAATATCATTGATGTGAGCCCTGAACATCAAGCAGTATGTGCGGCACTGTGAAACTCTATCTCTAGTTTTACAGTGCTCTGGTGCGTGCAAAATTTACAAGCCCTGTCAAGTACTTCCATGAAGCTCAGTACAGTCTGGATATTTTAAATAACCACTTCTCTGAAGTCTCTTAGGAAAACACAGCAATGGTGGTTTGATGTTCACAAATACATATTGTGTATATATGTAGGGTGAAAACGTTAGTAGTAATTCAAAATAAATACTTTTCTAGTTCCACTGCAACAAGAGATCACATGGTCATAACCTTTCTCTATTGCCTACTCAATTTAGCAACATTATGATGTCATCCAGCATAATAAAGGACAAGGTTTGTACTAATCGTATCATGTTACTGTTCCGAGTACTCACAGTTATTTTGTTACTTGCTCTCCTTTTTTTTATTACATTATACTATTATTTTTCCATATGTTCTTGTCTCAAAGTAAATTTGGCCTCATTTAAAATGTATTAGACAGAATGGGATTAATTCAACTGAAGAATGGGATGGAAATATGAACTTAATAGAGAAAGAAGCGGCGTACGTACCAATCTGTTTCATCCTTGGGCCAGCCTCTTCCTCCTGGACCACAATAGCATCCGTAACCTACATAGCCCAAAGAAAATCGGCTTGTACCACATTTTAGGGCTCCGTATAATTCAATGAGTCCTCTTTTATTCACAAAATGGTTTTTTCCAAGAACACCATTCCATACTGCAAAGGCAGAAATTAAGATTTTACTGCATTTGAGTAGGTCCGTACAATAATTGCTTTATCTCTTTTTACACAATCTGCTTCTGCATTAATATATACATTACATCTGTGTTTGGCTGGAGTGTTGAGTAGCTGTTAGAAAGTAGAGGAAGTTTAGATTAAACTTTGGGTTGGTGTACCCTTAAATATTGCCCAAGGCTTCAAGCAAGCCTGCATGCAGAAAGTTGCATAGCAACATTGCTATTTTGGAGGAACTAACTTCTTACTTTCCATACAATAACTTTCAACAAACTCCCTTCCTGCACTAGATGGTGAAAGATGAACAGGGTTGAAGGCACTCCTTATAGGCAATATGAATATACTGTTTATCTCAAAACATTTGCTATGAACTATGGCATATTAATTTTAGTCTTTACAGGTGTCAAGAAATATGAAAATTAAAACCATGTTAGGAGTGCAACAAATGAATGGGAAACACAACAAAGTAGAAAGGGCAAGCTTTCAACCTCCTGATTTGAATAGAATTCTTTGCCGTTTATCTTGGGCACATTTTCAAGACAAAAACAAAACTCCAAACTGAAGAATTGTTTTAAAATTTATTTGCTTTTCCTCCCGCAGATTTCTTGACTATCAAATATGCATGCCTGAAAATATCATATTCTCTTTTTATTACACAGTATTCAACCTTAACTAAAAAACTAAAGACAAATATGTGACTTTGTTGTAAGAAGAAAATTAAAGACTTAGTACCAATTGCAACCTCTGAGTCATAACAGGCAGGCATACACTTAAACAGAAAATCTACTTCTACTTCAAATATATAAACATTAAAGTGTGTGTGTGTGCGTGCTGCAGAATTCCTCAAGTCACAGAGAAAACACTTCTATCTCATTGATAGAAAAATACATATGTTTGTGTATGGGTGTGTACAGAATCTCAGAGCCTAGAAAAAAATCTTTCAATAGAAGTTTATTAAAAGAATTATATCAACATTAAGATAAGCAAAGTGATAAATTATTAGTACTGAATTCAATCTGTGAATATTTACAGATGGCAAATCACAGCTTTTGACCGCAAAGAAATTAAAAAGAAACTAAGGGTGCATTTCATCTTTTTTTTATTGATTCCTGCCACCCATCAGTTAAATTCAAAATCAAGTATTTCAAAATGGTTTCAGTCACATTTTATATCCTAAGTGTGGTTTCAAAATTGGCTATTGTGTTACAGTATTTATTCAGCAAGGCAGTTTTGCTGAAACCTTAGAAGTTTAAGAATGCAGAGAAAGTCTTGTATTTGCTTTGGGTTTTCATGTGATGACAACATGATGCCGCAAGTTTGACACCCCTGCCCTAGGGATCCCAGCAACCAGGTGTGGGTTCTAACTTACCTCGCTGCCGGGTTTTGTTTTGTTTTTGCTTCCTCCCGCGCCCCATGGCTGCATCTTGTGGGCGCGCGCATGTGCAGTGCCAAAAAATCCCCCCCCCAAAAAAGCCAAAAACAAGATGGCGACGCATGCGCAGTGCCCACAAGGTGCGGCCATGCGGCGCAGGAGGAAGCAAAAAAAAAAAAAAAAACCAGAAAAAAATTCTACAAAAGAATTAAAAAAAAAGGAGGGAGGGCCCCCCGGCCGGGAACGATGTCGGTGCCCACGGACCAGCTCCAACCGATCCGGTTACGTGACATCATCATGACATCACCAGCTGGTCGCAGCAGGTCGCTACCGATTCGGGCGAACCGGGAGGAACCCACCTCTGCCAGCAACTGCCCATGCAGCTGTGTTCTGAGCCAGCTGAAGCTTCCAGATACTCTTCAAGGGTAGCCCCATGTAAAATGCACTGCAGCAATCCGTGTGTGAGATGACCAGGGCTTCAATGACTGAGTACAGATACTCCCAATTTAGGAAAGGGCACAACTGGTGCACTACACAAAGTTCTGCAACGGGTCTCTTAGCCACAACTGCCAGCTGCTCATTGAGCAGGAGTCATGAGTCCAGGAGAACCCCCAGATTGTGCATCGGGTTTGTCTGGGGGAATGCAACCTCATCCAGAACTAAAGATGTTAAAGTCCCAGAACTAGAAGCTCCACATCTTACAGGGTTTATTAATCTACATGCAAGTTCTACATTGTGAAAACAATGCCTCTAATGTCTGACAGCAACTACTGTCATTATTTAAATCAACATTTTTTTTCTGCTGACGTTTACTCCATTTCAGCCTACACGTGAAATAAACTTTTCTACAGAAACATCACTGTAGGAGGATGGAAAAATAGGTAAAGTGGTATTTAAAGCATCACAAACACATACACAAAACAAGTGGGAGAGGTATTCAACTATGAGAATTGTTATTTGCCCTTGTGCTGAATCACCTATTGAACTAGTTCCACCAAAGTGGTTTTAATTGTCTAATAAAATGTTTAGGTCTGACACCCACTTAACTGGAATATGTACAATCTTCAAGATACAAGTCTTTATCTCTATTTGCCGGTTTTCACACAAATAAAACAAATTTACCTATTCCTTTATTATTTAAATGCTCAAACAAGTTATTATGACATCATTAAGTGTTTTCATGACTGAGGACAATATGAAAAAGTGTGCTATCCATGTCTTTCTTGTTTCACTTGAATACAGCAATTTAAGACTCATATAATACATCGTCAACATTAAGTGAGGAAAACAGAAGGGAAAAGGGATCAGCATTTCTTTCAGGCCGGCATCTACCATCATTTAACATTTCATTTGCACTCACCTGCCTGAAACAGCAGCAGTGTAACCAACCAGCGTTCCATGTGGAGATCGTATCACCCCACTGTGTCTGCACACCTAGTCTGTTTAGACTCTCCCTGTAGTTCTGCTCTCAAACTGAGCCAAGCAATGGGTGTGTATAAACAATCTTACTGGATTGCTCCTTTATAGTTTACTCAATGTATGAATCCATAAATTTCAAACACTTCCTTCTGAGGAAAAAGATATCATTCTTCAGAGGCTGGAGGAAGGACAGTTCTTGATGGCAGGGCTTCTATTTGCAGATTGTTCCTTTCGTCAAGTCTTGGTAAAAAGGAATTTGACTGAATCTGCTGGACAGGTCGAGAACACAACCACAAAACTGGTGTTCTTTTCCTAAGCTTTTGTTTGCAGTCCCTAACTGACCTCACCATTTGTTTCACAGATCTTAGTGTTAAAGACTTACTTCTGTAACTGGTATTGGCAGCATTTAAACTGAAGAACTATTAAAATAAAGATCCTTTGTCTTAATGCTTGAAATTTTAGCAAGCTGTTTAAAATGAAAAACGTGCAGTAGTTCAAAATCTGGTAATATTAGGTTTTCCAATATATCTGTGGCCCAACCTTGCCTAGGGACTCCTTAAAACACCTGACTTTTATTTGAGACTTTCCTTCCTCCATGATAGACATTTTGTGAAAGGACAAGCCCTCTTCCATGACAGATATCTCAAAGGTCGATATGATTGAATGTTCCAGTCTCATCTGTCATGCAACAAAGCTGACAATGTATATCCCCATCTACTCATTGGAGCCAGCTATCTGTAATCCATGAAATTTAGCATTCTTCAAATAGAATTATTAATTATTTATTGTTTAAATGACTTGAGGTACTAAAGAAAGTGGGATTAATCTGGTTGATTAATGAAATTTAAATAGAAAGGAAAAATGCAGTTTTAAAACTGGTGATCTTCTGCTTCTGTCCTTGTTTAGTAACCCACACAGTGGGTCTTCGACAAGTTGGCATGGCCAACTCGACACAGCCAGCTTGCCACTACCTCTGCCAACTCACTGCTGTCAAGTCATCGCAAGGCAACTCAATTCTGCCAATTCACTGTGGCGACAACTCGTTGCAGGTAGCCAGAGGGAGAGGCGGGCAGACGAGCGAGCAGGTGGGCAGAGTGCAGCGCGGTGGTGGTGACCAGGAACATACCATTTTCACACACATCCACTGCTGCTGCAAGCTGTTTAGTGGCCATTTGGGCCAGCGGTGGTGAGAAGGACAGGTGGCAGCAGAAGCAGGGCATATCCCATTTTCATACCACCCGGGAGATCGGCGCAGCAGCGGCAGGGGGTGTGAAAATGACAGGTGCCCGGCCCCTGCCATCTCCCTGCCACACACCCACCCACCACCCCCGAATGGCCCAAACATCGCCACTGCCTCCAAATGGCCCATGGCAGCAGCAGTGGCAGAGTGTGTGTGTGAAAATGGGAAGCCCCCAGCTGCCACTCTACGCTCTGCCCACCCACTCGCCTGTCTGGCTGTCCCTCTAGCTGCCCACAGTGAATTGGCCATGTTGAGATGTCCTTTGACTTGGCAGGGGTGAGTTGGTAGAAGTGACTTGGCAGTGGCGAGCTGGCCGCACTGAGGTCGCTGCACTGAGCTGGCTGCGCCAAGTTGTCACATTCCACCTCACAGTAGTATAAATGGCTTAAAAGAATTTTAAAATCGGATTGTTAGGGTTGGATATGAAAACAGTAAGTAACCTGTCATCTGAAATTATTATTATATAAGTTTTTACTGGCAACAGGCAATTTGCAATTGCACACACCTCCTTCAGCTCTTTGTGGAACTATCCTAAACTCTGCCTTTAAATTACAGGAAAGAAATACTCAAGGATGGGTGTGTGTATGTACAGAACAAAGCTGGGAACTCCTGCCATGACTTGACCCCAAGAAAACAATGATTTCCTTATGTAACTTAGAATGTGACGTGTATATGTTGAAATATCAAGCCCTTTGATACATGAGGCTAACTCATATCAAAACCAAGGCCCTGGGAAAACTAAAATAGAAGGTTTATTGCAAAAGGGGAAGTATTTCATCCTTGCAATGAGAAGTAATAGTACAAATGAGGGTATGACTATACCCTAAACATATTAATGTGAAAAAGAAAAGGAAAAAAAATAAGAAAATTAAAATATTTAGTGAAGTGACTTCTGTTATTCATTATAAGTACAAACAAACTTAGTAGTTCTTCGCTCCCTATAAGGTAGCCTTACAATCTTTCTCAGAAAATAAAATTGATTACTAATTACAGGCTAGTTCTTTATTCTGAAGTATGGGCACTTCCTTAGGCAAAATAGTACTGTAATAAAACAATAATTGGTAACTAGTTATGTCCCTCATAGCAAAGAGACTTGCTTCCCCTGGCACTGGTAATATGTTCTCTAAATTCCCAAAATGTTCACCAGCCCCAAAAGTTGATATCTCTGAACTAGATGCAATAAGACGACAATGAAAGAAACAAAGAGAAAGATGCAATTTTTAAAACACACACATACCCATGCACACAAAAGAGAATTTTTAGGAGTAGAATGGACAGGCTGGAAGATGAGACAAAAGAGTTAAGCCTGTTTACAGTGCAATTGAGTTTTGCTTGGAAACCACTGTAAGAAGTGGATTGGTTACCTAGTAACCTCTATATGCATCTATCTGCCTTCTAAAACTGCAAAAAATAAAGTATTAACAAAATATCAAAGGTAGGAGGGTATAGCCTGTTTTTTTTTATCCTCTCACAATGCAGAATTCAGAATAATGGTTTTAAATGATAAGAAATGAGATAGTGACTGAATGTTTGGAAAGTGAGTGTCTCAGATGATGGTGTCTCTACAATGTTTTGGCTGCCATGCCATGATCAATAATATGGACATGATGTTCTATAAATTAGTATACTCACAATGCACATTCTCAAAACCCGACTCATTCCACCTGAGAAAATGAATGTGCATGTTGTCACCCTCAAGATTTGGATAAAACTTGCATTACAAGTTCCGCCTGCATTAGTGGGCCTTAACGTTTCCTACGGGAAAACCTGCCTGCCATGTCTCCTAACTACCAGCTCCCAGTTCATGCTTCATTTACCTAGCCAAAGGGAATTTTGCTGGCATACTGCTCACACAAGATTTGCTGGATTAACATACCTCGCGGCTTGCTAGAACATCATGTGTATTGCTGATTAAGCACTAAAGTGAAAAGAAAACTTATAAGGCTTTTTAGTGTATTTATAAATAATTTTCAAAAAATATTTATTTATTTTTGCAACTATATCTCTAGCAGCCTAATGAGGAGAATGCTTTCCAGATAACCAAATGTATACAAATATATGTGAACAAGGCATGGGCACTGGGTGTGTGCCTGTGTAGGGGTGGGGACCCTTAAAATGAATGTATTTTTTTGTGAAGAAAGGAAAAAAGCTGTTTGTTAACGCAAAGAGCAATGAAAACTCAATTTGAAACAGAAAGTGAGAATCAATCTGCTGTTTTTCTTCAAGGTGTGCAGACAGGCAACCATATTGACATCATTCTGAAAGTATTTGAGATCTGCAGTTAATAAGAAAAATGTGAAGAAATTGTGTATTGGTTTTACATTATATCAGTGGTTCTCAACCTTCCTAATGCCACGACCCCCGCCCTGCCGCCGCGACTCCCGTCCCGCCCCCTCCCCACGCGCGATGAGGTGACAAAGGGGGCGTGGTGGGCTAGCGTGCACTTAGGCGACCCCTGTGAAAGGGTCGTTCGACCCCCAAAGGGGTCACGACCCACAGGTTGAGAACCGCTGCATTATATGATCAGAAATTTAGCACCTAGAAAGACTGGTAGCATGACTGATCTGTTAGGATTGGAGAACCAATTGCCCATATAAGCTCTAATGTGTTTGATAAACTGCTTAACAAATTCATTACACCCTTTAGTTTGTCCCCCTCACACACACACACGCAAAATAATATTGCCAAAATTGGCACAGTGTTTTAGTTATACTCACAGGGTCAATTGTCCATGCTGAACAAATTTAAGTGCATGATAACCATGCATAATACAGGTCATGATAATTAAACTCTTTTCAGTAAAATCTGTTTCATGTTTTCTCATGGCAACTCATCTATTGGAAATGTGAACATTTTAAATATGCACACTTGTTTCAGCTGCCACAAACTTTAAATGGATTAACAGTACATGTGCATTTTTAAATAACTTTTACAGCTATTTGAATTCACTTTAGAGAGGCCTGATAATTACATTATGTCTAACATGTACAATGTGATATAAAAATTAAGGAATCGATATCCTTATTATAATCAGCTTTTTTAGATTTCAAAAATGCCTGTATTCCAGAGGTGGGTTGCTCCCGGTTCGGACCGGATCTATAGAACCGGTAGCTGGAATTTCCCCTCGCTCGCCGAACCGGGAGCGATAGCCGGCTGGCCACGCCCATGAACTGGGTCTCTCAGCAGTGCCATAGGTGCCGCCATTTTGTTTTTGGCTTCTGTGCACGTGCAGAAGCTGTTTTTTGCTTCTGCGCATGCGCAGAAGCTGGTCTTCAGCACTGTGCACGCACGCACGCAAAGCATGTGTGCAACCGTGCAGCACACAATGCTCGCATGCCCATGCGGCGCGGGAGGAAGCGAACCGGTGGCGAGGTAAGTTAGAATCCACCCCTGTTGTATTCCATCTCAAGTTACACTGTGGGAAAAGATTAAGGCCACTAACGTTGACAAATGGCTACTGCTCATTAACTAGTTATATATTAACACTAATTGATGCAATCCACTTGGAAGACTGTGGCCCAATGCCAGAGCAAAGGTGTGTCCTTGCACCATTATTGTTCAATTTTTATATTAATACCCTAGCCAAGACTCTCCAAAGACCACATTCCCACCTGCTCATGTTGGTGGAGCAATCCTGATGGATGCATTGCTTTTATCATACAACCAAGTCAGCTTTAGGAGGATCTTGTAGAGTTTCACCCAATATTGCAGAGAAAATATACATAAATTATCTACCAAAAGACAAAATTAATGGACTTGGCTCCCCCAAAAGGTCTAACCTGCATAATTGATTGACTGACAGCTATTTAGATAGAACAAACTGTTTCAAGTATCTTGAAGCCTAAAAGCCTACACAGAATATGCAGTGTTTTATCCATTTATATTATTTCATTTAGAAGCTGCCTAAATGACTCAAAGCTCAGCAACTGTCCTAAGTTTTTCCTACTTACAAGGGGATAGATTCATAGATGGATATTCAAAGGAAAAATAGTACCTGCTGTTATAATTCCAGGCAAAACCATTGGTACAATGTCTTTATGATGCACAACTTGATCCTTTTCCCAAGTAGAATCAAACTAACTACACTGGAATGATTTTACAGCTGTTTAGATGTGTCCCAAATTCTACCTTTGTGGCTGGATATTGGCTTTTCGAGGGTTGGAACAAGAGATGACTAGTAATTGCCAACTACTGGTTGAAGAATAAAGTCTTCCTAGCAGGCCTAGTCTCACACATAATCTCCAATAACAATCTAGGTGGAAGTAGGCTATATTTTTCTTGGGCCAAGGAAAGAGAAAATGGTACTAGTATAACTATGATGGAATTCTCTGAGCTTGGGGACAAAAATAGAGATTTTCAAAATACTGGGGAGAAAAACACATAGCTATTTTTGTGGTTTCAGATAAAGACTGATATCTCCCCATTAAACCAAGACGTACAAATAAAAGTTAGTAGGGAGGCCTAGGTTCCTATAAATATCCTATCATGTTTTCCCCCTTTTCTTTTTTTCCCATCCCATTTTTCCCTTTGGATATACACATACCAGAACATGTTTTCTCTTATTTCTTTGTTGCAATTGGTTGAATCATAACTATCATAATCCCAGCAAATCCTAACAGGACTTCTGCAAATATTAGACTTGATATAAATTAGCATAACTTTACATTCTAGTAGTGTCTTATAAATAGAGTACCGGTACTTCTTTTGTATGGGAGCCAGTTTGATGACATAATCAAGGCACCAGGCTAGAAACTCTGTAAGACTGTGAGTTCTAGTCCCACTTTAAGCTTGAAACCACCTGGGTGACCCTGGGCCAGTTATTCTCTCTCAGCCATAAGGAAGGAGGCAAACTACTTCCAAAAAACCTTGCCAAGAAAACAGTAAGGTCTAATCAGGCAGTTGCAGGATTCAACACTGACTTGAAGGCACAACTTATATATTTATCTATAGTTATGTACTTTAATAATTTATAGTATTCAGATTGACTGTAATTTTATAAGTCTCTTCCTGATTTTAATCCCCATACTTTCTAATTTTGCACTAACAATGTTGATTTTAGGTGTTTTTTTTTAATTCTACCGATATATTTAATTTTTACTTCTATTTTAGAGTTATTTTTATTAGCTTTATGCTGGTCTATGACCAAAATAAATGATAAACTAACAAACAATAGTAAGACTCCACCTTAATATTTTCAAAGGACCAAATGTTATATGAGGGCAAGTTACAATATCCAGTTTCCAGTATTCTGTAACCGAACTCCTCCTCCTTTGTAACTAATCTATTTACTCTTACTTTTTCTTTACAATAAATCCACTGTGATATCTTTGCTTTCTTGGTTGTAGGTGAACAGAGAACCCAAGTCATCAATCACTGTGAAGTGCTTAGAAAGAAATTGCATGCTTTATGGAAACTTCCTAGCTATATCTCCTTCCTTTAATTTTTCAAACAGAAGAAAACTACAATAAGGTTTAATGCAGTGGTTCTCAACCTTCCTAATGCCGCAACCCCTCCCCGTCCCCTCCCCGTGCGTGCGCGTTGCCAAAGGGGGCATGGCACCAAGATGGCGGGCTAGCGCACGCGGCCCTTCTGTCGGTGCCTGTGCATTCGAGGGCTGCCCGTGCATCGCACTGTCCCTCTAAGGCTGGTGACTGGTCCGCCTGGAGACGGATAGAGGAGCGGTGTCTCGGTTCCTAAGACCATCGGAAATATGTGTTTTCCGATGGTCTTAGGCGATCTCTAAGGGGTCGCGACCCACAGGTTGAGAACCGCTGGTTTAATGTGTTTCCTTAATTGTCCTATAAAACCAATTCTAAAGTAAACTGCCCTGGCAGATTAGGAATTATAGAAAACATGACCAATGTTTGACTATACTCTTTAAAGAGATTGCCACATTAACTTTATCGCACTTGATCATCATCCAAGCTAATTAAAGCAATCCTATACTCCTATAATGCTTTCGGACAAAAGTAACTATTATAATTCTTAGTGTGATAGTTTATAGACCATAGCACAAAGTAACAAGGCCTCCTTTATGAACAGGCCACCTGACTGCTAGCTGATCGCAGTTTAGTTCTTATCCTGCCTGCTTTGGAGTGACTTGGGATTTCACTAGTGTAGATATGTTCATCTAAATTTTGAGGGAGAATCTTATCCTAAATCTATTAATGGGTAATTTCTACAGTTTTCAAAGTTCACTGTCTATTGCTGGTAAAGCTCTTTCAGGGAAGTGCCTCAGATTGTAGGGAAAAATGGGGAGGAGAAAGTGCAGCACAGCTATTGGCAAACCACCTATAAATCACTCTGCACATTTTGAAGGAAAGGGGAATTGTTTGTTATAAATACTCCAACTGCTATATTTATATATCATGTAGAAGTCATTTCATAGTTAGGCAAACACACATGCTACAGAATTTAATGCAGTTTTTGGTTGCTGAAGAACATAGTGATAAAACACTGACAAAATCTTATATTCCATTCAGTATTTCTATATGTATGTTAGAGATAATTGTTGTTGATGTCCCTTTAAGTTTCTGAGAGCTCACGCACTATTTTTAAAATTGTTTTCTGACAAGTAAAGTAGAAAACTGTGCCTCCATTGTTTGGAGTTTGCCACTAAATTTTGCTGACACCATTTAAAAGAAGACCCAGGATAGCGTAGTGATAGCGTAGGACCAAGAAGACCAAAGCTGAAGTCTATTGTCAGCTATGCAAGCCAACTCAATGATTCTGGAGCAGTCACTCTTTCACCCCAATCTACCTTAGCATGTTTGTTGGGAAAAATGAGGAAGGAGTGTTATACATGCTACTTTCAGTTACTGTATGAGCCGAGGTGGTGCAGTGGTTAGAGTGCAGCACTGCAGGCTACTTCAGCTGACTGCTAGCTGCGGTTCAAATCTCACCGGCTCAAGGTTGACTCAGCCTTCCATCCTTCCGAGGTGGGTAAAATGAGGACCCAGATTGTTGGGGGCAATATGCTGACTCTGTGAACCGCTTAGAGAGGGCTGTAAAAGCACTATGAAGCGGTATATAAGTCTAAGTGCTATTGCTATTGCTACTGAATGACATCATTAGAGTGAAGAGAAGAGCAACAGCACTATTTGAATGCGGACTACATTGCAGTTTGTGGTGTACATGAGATTACAGAAGATTCTCCACAGCCAGTTCCCTCATCTTATCTAAAACATTCTCATTTCAAAGATATATTTGATGTTGTTGAGAGCTGTTTGTCCTTCCCTTCCTAAGTTTCCCTAGCCACTTGAAAAGGATTCATGACTTTTCAGTCAAATAGTAATTTAAAAGGGTGTGGGTGGTTTTTTCGGTGCGCTTGAGTTTCTAGTTTGCCATCGTAAATGCCATCTAGTATCCATTATTCCTGGTATCCTGATCAGCAGAGACTACGATGGCAAACTAGAAATACAAGTGTACCGAAAAACCACCCACACCAATCAAGTGCTTCACTACCATAATAATAACCCAACCTCCCACAAGAGAAGCTGTGTAAGAACTCTATTCAGACTAGCACAAACACACTGCAACAACCCTGAACAGCCAAAAAAGGAAACAGATCATCTATATAACATCTTCCAACAAAATGGATATCCATGCAACTTCATCAGAAAGTGCCTGACCATTCAAGCCAATGTAGCGCAATCAAAGCAAGCTGTAAAAAGGATAACAGTGCCATATATCAAAAACATTTCAGAAAGTAAGGTAAAGTTTCCCCCGCACATGCGTGCTAGTCGTTCCCGGCTCTAGGGGGCGGTGCTCATCTCCATTTCTAAGCCGAAGAGCCAGCGCTGTCCGAAGACGTCTCCGTGGTCATGTGGCCGGCATGACTAAACGGCGAAGGCACACGGAACGCTGTTACCTTCCCACCAAAGTGGTCCCTATTTTTCTACTTGCGGTTTTTATGTGCTTTCGAACTGCTAGGTTGGCAGACAAGTAACGGTAACTCACTCTGTTACGTGGCGCTAGGGATTCAAACCGCTGTACTGCCGACCTTCTGATTGACAAGCTCAGCATCTTAGCCACTGAGCCACCACGTCCCTTCTCAGAAAGTACCAACAGACAACCACGTGGAATCAGCATAGCACACAAGCCAACTAAAGCCCTCCAAAACATTCTGAGTATCCAAAAGACCCAACAGCCCCAGAAGAAAAAACATGTGTCATCTACAACATACAGTGTAAAGATTGCAACAGCCACTATTAAGGACAAACAGACATAAGAATAGGAGAAGCATGCATGAATGCCAACTAGCAGTCAGATGAAAACTCTTTAATTTCACAACATATGGACTTGACTTAGTTTCAACTGGGAAATTTACCATCCTAGACCAAGCCAAGTCCAAAAATATAAAGAATTCCTGGAAGCCTGGCACTCTGAAAAAAATGGCCTTCAATAGACACATAAACAATACCTACATACTGTGCAAAAGAGACAGTCAACAAGTCAAAAAGGGAGCAAAAAGACCAAAACATTTCCCCACCAGCAATCAACCTCCAGATGAACAGAGATTAACACCAACATTAACCTCAGACCACAAATGAAGAAATAAACAATATCCTAATCAACTACCGAACAAGCTAACAGTAAACAGCTCAACCAAAGAATCTCCAAGACCACTCCCACAAATACTGACAGGGCAAGCCACCGGAATATAAATTGAGAGCAAACCCCACAGCCTACTAGGATTGATGATGTTACCTGGTTTGGTTAATGAAATGTCTGCAAAAAACAACAACCAAGCTCAGAGAGCACTCAGGACCCCTCATAATTTAATTTTGCAATATATAGTATTTCTTTGCATGTGTACACTGTGTACACTACATGCATGCAAATTTATGTAACAGATACTTGTGTTATGGTTGTAAAACCAATTTTGTAATTATAAGATATTCACAATTTCTAATGAATTCAGGGAGCAATAAGAATATTTTGGGACATATATTTCATATGTCAGTCATAGTTTCATCTGGTTGAAGGTTTTGAACAGAATGGGCTTATTTTCAGCAGCTAGAGTTATTTTAGAGATGTCTTGAAATATTGCAATTTATTTCTCCAATGTGATGTTTTCAGCATAAAAATAAGACTTTAGTTTCTTGAAAAACTAAAATTTACTGACAGAATCTCTAGATTGGAGATTATTGTAGCCTACTATACAGCAAAAGTAAAACTCTGTTTCCACCTAGTGGAAATTACCAGAAAAGATTTAGAATGTGCTTTACAATGGAATGTGAATTTACAGTCACTGATCTATGGGACATACTCTACAAAGAGTCTTTTAAAAGACAATATTAGGAAAATGTGAAATGTATGCAATATCCATTTAATCTACAAGTATTAAGAACCAAAACAGTGATATTTCGCTATACCTTTTCCAATTCTATTTTAAAGTTATGTTGCCAACTGTGATAGATGTTATTAACTGTACCAACAGTATGTACTTATTTCTACATAAGGGAGTGAAAGTACTTATGTAATATGTGGTGTATAAGAATTATAACTGTGAGCTACAGGGATTTTTTTTTTTAATATGAAGAATCTGATATAAAACTTTACCTTGAATGGAATAGCAGAAACTATTCTACAATACCTCATTAACATGCAACTCACCAATAATCTGCAAAAAAAAAAATACTTTTTAAAGTTTCATAAAATGTTTCCTTAGAATATCAATGCTGAGTCTTCAGTTGACTCCCCATTGTTATTTATATTTATTTATTCCTTGAAAAGCTAAACAAGATTGACTAGCAGACTTAGTCAATGTTTCGGTGGGAACAAACCAAGATATATCAAAGATCCAAACTTTGACAGAGAAGTTAAAACACTCAGGAAGAAGCTAGTGGCAATCCATTTCCATATCACTGCCAATAATTTTGCATGAAATCTAGCAGTTCATTTTTATTCAATTATTCTCTATCTAGAGAAAGGCAATCATATTGTGATACTATCAGATTTGCTCCTTATGCAGCTAGGCCAGCCTTCCCTAACCTGGATCCCTTCAGAAGTGTTGAAAAGGGGCGTTGGACTTACCCGATATGCCTCTTCTCATCAGGAGGAGCCATCATTCAGGTTGGGGATGTCCTCGTCCAGTCAGAGGTAAGGACTGAGTCTGCTCTTAGTATAAAATGCTGGATCCCCCCTCTCGGACCCCGGTTTCGGCGAGACCGAAGACACAGACTCGACGTGGCTACTTTGGTTACATCTTAAACGATGACCTCCCTTCCTGATCTCGTCTTGGATCAGTTATTGGATAACATAGAAAAAACAATTTTTTGCTCCCAGAAATTAAAAAAAAAAACCTAATAATTCAAGCCTTACAGGCTCCCTAAATTGAGCGACCCCCAGAATTCTCCAGGGGTGGGACTGAATGATGGCTCCTCCTGATGAGAAGAGGTGTATCAGGTAAGTCCAACGCCCCTTCTTCATCTTGGGAGGAGCCATCATTCAGGTTGGGACGTACCAAAGCCCCCAGTCCCTCGGGTGGGCCTCGTGTCCTGTCTGTCTGGTCGAGACTCTTCGTGTATCTGTTGCAAGACACTGCGGCCAAACGCCGCATCCGCCGACGCAAACTTGTCGATCTTATAGTGCCGGATGAACTGAGATGGAGAGGACCACGTAGCCGCTCTACAGACTTCCGCCAGGGGAGCCTGAGAGGCCCAGGCTGCTGAAGTGGCTGTGCTGCGAGTGGAATGGGCCGTGATACCCTGCGGTCTAGGTAACGCCAAGAGTTCATATGCCCTCACAATGGTACCGCGGATCCAGCACCCTATGGTTGAGGCCGAGACCTTTTGTCCCTGCGAGAGCAGTAGGAAGGCTACTAGAAGCGCTTCTGTTCTGCGGATTTGACTCGTTCTCTTCAGATAAATTTGTAGGGCCCTACAAACGTCTAAGGTATGCCATAACCCCTCTGTGGGATGAGAGGGATTGGCGCAGAAAGTGGGTAGGACTAATTCCTGCGTCCTGTGGAACGTGGAATTAACTTTAGGAATAAAAGAAGGATCTAGCCTGAGGACCACGCGATCAGGATGGAATATGCACAGGTCTTCTCGCATGGATAGTTCGGAGATCCTGCGAGCCGATGTTATTACCAGCAGGAAGGCTACCTTGCGGGACAGGTGTCTAAGAGACGCCTCCCGAAGGGGCTTGTACGGAGGACCCGTTAGAGACTTTAGGACTCTAGAAAGGTCCCAGGTAGTATAACGATGAATGACCAGAGGTCGGAGATTAGCAGCTCCCCGTAAGAAACGCCAAACAGTCGGAAACTGAGCCAAGGATTCCACCTGTTCGCTGGTAAGGACTGATGATAGTGCTGCCACCTGCCTACGGAGCGTCCTAGGGTATAGCCCCATGTTCAGTCCCCGTTGGAGGAATTTTAGTACCTTTGGTAGTGGTAAGTGAGTGGGCGACAGACCCTCTGATGAACACCATGAACAGAAGGCCTTCCATGTCGCGGTATATATTCGTTGGGTGGATGGTCGCCTGGCCGCCTGAATAGTGGAAATGACATCCGGGTCATAGTTCTGTAGTCTCAATGCTTGCCACTCAACCGCCATGCAGTCAGTTGGAGCCACTGGGGATCCGGGTGGATCAATGCTCCTTGGCTGAGTGACGCTTCGATTGACGGGATCCACCACGGCGTGGCCACCGACAGAGTTTTGAGGTCCGCGAACCAAGGTCTCCGTAGCCAATGAGGTGCCACTAATATTATCTCCACTCGGTGATCTATTATCCTCTGTATCACCCGGGGCAGGGTTGACAATGGGGGAAAAGCATAGAGGAGGCCTGGGGGCCACTGCTCCCGGAGAGCGTTCACTCCCTCCGCTCCTAGGGACGGAAACCGCGAGTAGAATCTTGGTATTTGAGTGTTCTGAGGTGTTGCGAACAGGTCGACCTTGGGGCAGCCGAAACGCCTCGTTATCTCGTAGAAGAGGGACAGATGCAGACACCACTCTGCCTGGTCTACCTCTGTTCGGCTGAGCCAGTCCGCCTGGGTATTGGAGGCCCCTGATACATGTTCCGCTGATAGGGAGAGCAGATGCTTCTCCGCCCATAGCCCCAACTTGAGGGCCTCTTTCATGAGTGCCCTGGACCGAGTGCTGCCCTGGCGATTGATGTGCGCCTTGGTAGTTATGTTGTTGGTAAGGATCAGGACATGGTGTCCTGCCAGGTGGCTCTTGAACTGCTTGAGGGCCAAGAACACCGCTCTTAGTTCCAGCCAATTGATCGGAGCCATGGATTCTCGTAGGGACCAGCATCCCTGAGCCATGTAACCCTGAGAGTGTGCTCCCCATCCAATTAGGCTTGCGTCCGTTGTCACCGTCACCCTGGTCGGTTCTTTGAAGGAGCCTCCCTTGGAGATAGCTGGAGAACACCACCAGTTCAGGGAGCGGCAGACCTCCGGAGGAACCAGGACTCTGGCTGATGAAGTGCTGCGCCCTGTTTTCTGAAATGGTAAAAGGAATCATTGTAGTTCCCTAGAATGCAGTCGGGCCCAAGGAGTAATGGAGATGCAAGATATCATTTTCCCCAGGAAAGAGGAAAGGGAATCCAGGGAAACCCTGCGCTCGTGCAGGATCTGAGTGACTAGGGATCTAATGCTATCCTGTCTTTCCTGTGATAGGGTGATCCTGCCTTCTAAGGTGTCTATAACGGCTCCCAAATGGAGTAAGGAAGTATGCGGAGATAGCTGGCTCTTCCTCAGATTAATGGAAAAACCGTGCTGATGCAGAGTGTCTAGAACTACCTGAAGGTCGTGCTTCGCGCCCTGTTTTGAAGACGCCTGCACGAGAATGTTGTGCAGATAACACTGTATCCGAACGGGAATGGATCTGAGATGGGCCGCCACCGCTGCTAACACCTTGGTGAAGACCCTGGGGGCTGAGGACAGCCCAAAGGGTAAGGGCCTATATTGAAAGTGTTTTCCTGCATAGCAGAACCTGAGATACTGCCGGTGCTGGGAGCTAATTGGAATATGTAAGTAAGCTTCTGTCAGATCAAGGGAAGCCAAGAAGTCCCCTCGTCTAATACCTCCCAAGATGGACTGAAGGGAATGCATCTTGAACCTTCTATATTTGATATAGCGGTTCAGCCACTTTAGGTCCAGAATTGGTCTCCATTCCCCCGAGGCCTTTGCAACTATGAACAGGATCGAGTAATGCCCCTGACCCCGCTGGTCCACAGGAACCTCCTGAATGGCGTTAATATTCAGCAGGTGTTGGACAGCTTCATTCATGAGAGCTCTTTTGGCAGGTGCTCTGGGGGTGGGGCATCTAACGAAAAACCATAATAACCGGTAGGGAGGGAAAGGAATTCCAAAGAGATACCCTGTCTGATTGTCTGGAGGACCCATCTGTCTTGGGTGGTTCACTCCCACATACGGAAAAACAGAGCGAGCCTCCCTCCAATGGGAGCAAGGGCAGCTTCCCTATCTAGATCTCCGGAAGGGACGACCTCCCCCTCCCCAGAAGGGACATTTGGACTGCCGCCCCCTACTGAATCTATCAGATGTTTGGAACTGACGAGATCCAAACTGACCTTGAGACCGGGAGAAGCTGGCTCCCGGTTCACCGCCCCGAAAGGGCCGTCGAGGGTAGGGAGAATGACGAAAGTTGCCCTTTCTGGAGAGAGACGGAAGGATCTTCCTCTTATCCCTGGTCTCGATAAGGATCGGATCTAATGCTTCTCCGAACAGGTGTAGTCCTCTAAACGGCGAGGTGGCCAGCCGCCACTTGTGTTTGGGGTCTACTGGCCATTGACGTAGCCAATGCATGCACCTTGCTACCACTGCCGCCCCTATGGCCTTGGAAGTGAAGCATGAGGCCTGGAGAGATGAGTCTGCTGCAAACTGAGTGACCGCGAATATCTTGTTCAGATCCTGTTGAGCCCTCGTGTTGGATGATGGAATATGCTCTTGCAAAAGTCGCAGCCATATTAAAGCTGCACGAGTGAAGAACGAAACTGATGAGGAAGCTTTCAATGCCCAGGCCGCGGCCTGGTGGGCCTTAATAAGAGCTTGCTCCATCCTCTTGTCTTCTGGTTTCAGTACCTCCTCGGCCTCACCCAGCATGGTGGTAGGGGAATGTAAGGCTCTCACCGGGGCATCCACCGGGGGAACATTCAGAAGTGATGCCAGTTCAGGTCCAACGTTAAAATGTTTCCGGTCCGAGGCGGAGGGCATGGGACCCGAGCCGGGCGCTGTCCATTGGCGTTGGACATTGTCCAGGAACAGCTGAGGAGCCGGGACTATATCCACCTCCGGTGTGAATTCTGCGAAGAGGGGGTCGAGGTTTTGAGAACCCGAGGTACCAGCGGCACTGACTGGCTCCAAACCTGCTGCAGCTCGAGCTTTAGAGAGAAGGGATTTGAAAAGCCCTGGAGGGAAGAGGATATTAGAGGCCTGAGCATCCTGTGAGATACCCTCGTCTTCTGACAATTCGTATTCATCCTGTCCCAGGTCTGTAATAGGATCTGCTACCTCATCTTCAGAGACCTCTGAATATTCATCTGACTCCTGGTCCCTATGAGTTGGTGGCTGCTTGGCAGGGGCCCTAACTGCATTTGCTGACGTTGGCCTGCTCTGAGCTTGATGGTTGGCTGAGATCCCCTGCTGCACAGCCGCTAATAGTAGTCTTTGAAGGGTGGCATGGTCTAGTGTGATGCATTCAGAGGAGGGGTTGGTAGCCAGTGATGCTGCTGTGGTTGCTTCCTGGCTGGGGTTTGCCTCCTGGATTGAGGGGAGGGAGTTGTTTGGGAACCCAGCCTCGCCCCAAATATTATTGTTGTCCCTATTCAAGGTTAAATTGTCTAGGGACATTTGAATCCCCTGTTCAGATAGACTACTGGGAACCCCCAGGGGCGTGGGCGAGTCACGAGGGTTTTGCACCTGTGAAGCCACAGAGATTGCTGCCTGATCACACATCATCTGCAATCTCCTATGCCTCCTTTGTTCCGCATATTCGGCTGCCTTGTTACTTTTGGATGTTGCCTTATCGGTGGCTGGACGAACAGGGGAACCCCCCTTCCCCTCCCCCTCCAGCTCATTGTGGTTAGCCTTGTGCTGCCGCTTGCTGCGCGGCTTGACCCTCGAGTCCATCGGGTCAGCCATGGGCTTCTGAGCCGAAGGGAATCAACGGGAGAGGAGAAAAAAATTAGAAATGGCCACCGGAGGTGGCGTGGGGGGGAGGAGTCAAGATGGCGGCCGGCAGGAAGATAGAATGTTGCGAGTGCCGACTGGAGCAAGCTCCAAAAGGTCCAGGCACTCAGCTAGTCTGGGTCAGACTCCTGCGTTACCAGCTGGGAATCGAGGGAGGCAAAGCCGCGAGCAGCCGCTCTAGCGGTTTAGGGGTTAGTCTGTTTGAAATTTTCCCCAAGGTCTTGCAGCCGGCTCCAAGCTCGCAGCTGGGTGCGAGGCGTCCGACCTCTCTATCGCACTGTTTCCGGGTGAAAACGAACCCGCGCGCTAACTGGCAGAGCCGGGCAAGCCCAAATGCTCGATGCCAGGGAGACTAAAATGCCTAGCCTCGTGAAGTACTCTGGCAAGCCCCTGAACACGTCGATGCCAGAACTATCTTTCTCCCTGTTCTTAGATTAACGGACAGATCCGGGCAAGCCCACGTGATCTATGTCCGAGGGAGAGACTTCCGTGTTCTGCCGGGATGGCAGAAGCCGAGACTTCACTGCCGAACGCCCTAATCGCTGATCTTAGAGAGCAGTACTCACTATTTTAGAAGGTATTGATGATCATTCACTGTTTAAGAAGAAATATTTCCTACTGGGAGAGCCAACTTCAGGAAGGGATGTAGTAGCCACGATAGTCCTAAGTCTGAGGACCGAGTCCGAAACTGGGGTCCAAGAGGGCGGATCCAGCATTTTATACTAAGAGCAGACTCGGTCCTTACCTCTGACTGGACGAGGACATCCCCAACCTGAATGATGGCTCCTCCCAAGATGGAGAATGTAACTGGAGTTGCAATCTCAATTTCTGGAGGCACCCAGCTAGAAAAAAGACAGGGATAAATTGTTACTTTCTCTATTTTATTATTGGGCTTGGTGTGTGAAACACTCAGCCCAGACCATTTGTTGCATTACACCACACACTATGGTCTTTGTTGAAAATGAAAAAAACAGAACTCATTAGAGCAGTGTTTTTCCGTTTCTAACCTTTTCTACCTGTCTCAGAGCTGTACACTAATAAACATCTACTTTGTTAAGTATCTACCAACTCTTCCCTTATTCCTCCCTCCCCCTCAGTGTATCACTGAGAGAGAAAAATAGGAAGGAAATCAGCAGTTACTTTGGTATACGCTTAAAGCCTCTTTCCTTCCTTTTCCAGACCTCAACAGCTGCCCTTTGTGTAGAGGTTGCAGGATGCACCTCCCTTTGGTTCTTCTCCCAGCCCTTCCCTGCTTAGGGTTTCCCCATAGATTCCAGGTGTCTGTCCGCAGGCAACTACCTCCCTCTGTTCTTGACTGCCTTGAGGTTCAAGTGAAGCCTCTCTGTTGGGGGGGTTTTACTTCTCCCTCTGGGGCCAAAAACACTCTTTGCCTTGATGCTTTAAAGTACGGGTGTCAAACTCAAGGCCCAGGGCCCAGATCCAGCCTGCAGGGTGCTTAGATCTGGCCCACAGGGCCGCCCTGGAAACAGCGAAGGACCGGCCCGCAGTGCCTCTGCCAGTGAAAACGGAGCTCGGGAGGGCTATGTGCGGCCCTCCCGAGCTCCGTTTTCACTGGCAGTGTTGCAGGAGGCCATCACAGCCGAAAATGGAGCTCGGGAACCTGTTTTTGCTGGCAGAGCACTCGGGCCACCCCAGGAGCCCCCAACACGAGTGACGTCGAGCTGGCCATGCCCACCCTGGCCATGCCCACCTCGGCCCCCCAAGGTCAAACACAACCCTGATGTGGCCCTCAATGAAATCGAGTTTGACACCCCTGCTTTAAAGTATCACAGGCTCAAATGTGCTAACTGGTCTCTTCAACTGCTTCCACCCTTTTGTTTACAGCTCAAGCCACCACATTTCCTCTAGCAGCTGAGGAGACAGGCTTCCCTCCAAGGTTGTAGTTTCCATATTCGAGGTCTGGTCAATAAGCAGGCTGCCTCCCTCTGCCATCAATAGACCTGGGAAGCAATCAGGGTGGGATTGGGACAGCAGAGCCAACCTGCAAAGCCATATCGGAGTTTCCCCTCTATGCTTTCTCTCCTTTCTTTCTGCTGACTTGTGCCAGCATAGCCACAACCAGCTTGGCCACAAAACTCATATGCCACATGCATACTGCATACCACAACAAGAGAGATAAAAGTAGACAAAATTGTAATGCCTTTGAGTATTAACAAAGGATATTAAAAGGAAAGGTGTACATAATAAAAGGGCATATGTGGTTTCATTTTTACAGAGCGGTTTCACCAAATTGCTCAACAGTATTTCTGCCAACAAAAATATTGCTTTCCTAACAACCCTCCTGACTCTGGTGATTACAATAAAACCATATTGTACAGATTAGAAAATCGGCTGAATCAGTCTACTGGAGGATGAAGGTCTTTTCATAGAAGGTTATGGATTATAATCCATCATGCTGGACTACTGTGAGTTGGTAAATGGATTTTTCTGAGATCCCAGCCTAGGGCTGAGAGGAATGACTTACCCAAAATGACCCATGAACTTCCCGACACATCTTAATCACATACTGAATAACATTTTAATAAATTTAAGCTAAATACTAAATTCTTTCAATTCCTAGCAGTGACATTTCTTGATAGATAAATCAGTTGGTATTAACAGAAGGCAGAAAGTTGCAAATGTTGTATGTTAAAGAGACCCATAATCCAAGTAGAAAGGGGAAGAAAGGATACTTTTAACATGGTTCAGAAATTCATTACAGTTAAGAAAACTGAGGTGGACATATACAACATGTCTAAAAGTATTCACAAAATCTTACTTATAGAGCCAATCACAGGTAGTTAAGTTACCAAACAATATTCTAAATAGTGGATTGAAACTTCTCTAGAATTGACTGGTTGTATCTTTATTGTAAGCATAGAATTATGCTCCTTAACACCACATAATCCCCCAAACAAGATCTATTCATGCATAGGAAGCAACTGGTAGGAGGAACAGAGAACTATCAACTCCCTTCTGTTGATTTATAAGCTCAAACTTTGGGTGAGCTGTATGTATCTTTTTTCTTGGAAACCTCTATCTTTCTATCTATTTTTCCTGGAAGCCTAGCACTCTGACAAATCTACCCTCAATAGATATAAACATTTACATTCTATGCAAAAGACACAATAAACAAACCAAAAAGGGAACAAAAGACCAAATTCCTTCCCACCAGCAATCAACACCCAGATGAGAAGAGATTAACACCAAGATTAACCTCAGACCAACAATCAAGAAGTAAACAATACCTCAATTAAGAAACTGCCAAACAAGATACACAGTAAACAGTCCAAGCAGAGAACCTCCAAGACTAATTCAACCAACCCTGACAGGGCAAGCCACTAGAACAGGGGTCCCCAAACTTGGCAACTTTAAGACTTGTGGACTTCAACTTCCAGAATTCTCCAGCCAGCTGGGAGTTGAAGTCCACAAGTCTTAACGTTGCCAAGTTTGAGGAGCTCTGCACTAGAATATAAAATGAGAGCAAACCCCACTCCCTACTAGTGCTGATGATGTTATCCGATTTGGGTAATGAAACGTCTGCAAGAAAACAACCAAACTCAGAGAGCACTAAGGACCCCTCTTCTATCTCATTTCTCACACATGTATCTCATCAGCTGTTCAATTTTTCAGAATAAAAATCTCTCGAGTTTGATTTAAGCAACTAACTAGGAGTGATTCAGAGGAACTGCTAGAGGGGTGCATGGATAAGTTGCAAAACTACATTTGTGAAGTGTGAGGAGTAGCTGCATGCAATGTAGTCTAATATCTTATCATTTAAAAATTACAAGTTTAATTTAAAAACTTGAAATTTTTGAATTGTATAATTTTAGAACAATTTGGCTTTTCCTGCATGCTATATATAACTCTACTTTTCCTTATTCCTCCTCTTCCTGACATACTTTAGTTTTCCTACCCACATTTAGAGAAAACTTTATTTGTACAGATGAAATGAGAAAACAAGAAAACAAAAGATTTGAGAAGAAAACATAGAGAATATCAGCACGTTAATTGTACTTTAAGGTGACTTTCACTAATCTGGGAAAGAAATCTAACACATCATCTGACATATATAGAATCAGACTTACAATATGTCTGATGGAAGTGAGGAAACTTAAGTGTCAATTAATCTGTTTCATAAATTGCAATAGGGTGTATCTACTAATATTAACAAACTTACTAAATGCAACGAACTACAATCAACACAATGGAGGCACACTGTTACTCAAGATAAGGTAAGTCTATTAAAAGTGCACTACCTCTGCTACCGAAAATACCAGCAATCCCCAATACCATAAAGTGTACCACAATACCACAAACACACCCTTGTCAGTAGATTATTGAGCAACTCACCCAACAGAGCTTCAATAGCAATGTTTCAGTTTTATTTCAAGGCATCTCCACCCATTTCAACCTTCTAAAATTAAAATTGTTTTTTGTGTTCCAACATTGTACACATATTTGCTGTACTCAAGAGTTCCAATTAATGCTTTAAACTCATTTAAATATTTGACCAACTTACCCCTCACAAAACTCCTTTACGTATTATGGAATTCACTCTTTGTGGGAATTAGCATGGCATTTTTTAGATTACAAAAGCATATCCTATTTTTAATTCTGCTTCAAAAATAATTATTTCATATTGAAAATTCAACTTACTGATGTGTAGTTACTAGAGCGGCAAAAGAAAGATCTGGCTCTCTGGATAATTTAAAGTAATCCATCAAGGATTCCATGTGGTTTTCTTGGCAAAAAGAAAATCATGACATCAGTCCCAGGTTAGGGACAGATCATCATGAAGAAAATCTATCTATGTAGCCAGTAAGAAATAATAATGACTTTATGTCACATAATCAATAAAGAAGGAATAGCTTAACAGTGGAATATAAATGATCCCACAACATAATATTTGAAAAAAATGTAAAATCAGTTTTAATCAGTTGTCTGGGAGGGAGGTGTGAAAAACTCATGATAGTAACCACAATCATGCAAATGAACCCACATTTTTACTTTGTTGACCCTCCCCAATTATTTCCCTTAGAATAAATTCCTGAGTTTATAATATTAAGGATCTTAATATTTAACAATTAAGGATCCCTCAAAAGATAAATTAAACAAATAAACAAGCATGCACTCACATGCTTTTGAAATTGATAGCATGTTAGTCAATTTAAAGTCTAAGTCACAGTTTTAGTTGTACATTTCTAGGCAGAAGTATGTTCCAGTGTTAAAGAAAACCTATAAACTTGAAAAAGCAGAAAAAAGAAATATTACACAAAAACTTTATGAGGGTTGAATAACAATGCCTCGAATATTATAAACTGCCAACAAGTGATTGTACTAACATGTTAAAAGTTCTAACATGTTTAGATTTAGAATGAATGAGCTGGAAGGGACCTTGGAGGTCTTCTACACCAGCCCACTGCTCAAGCAGGAGAACCTATACTATTTCAGATAAGTGACTGTCTAGAATCTTCTTAAAAACATCTAGTGATGGAAACCCCACGATTTCTGGAGGGAAGCTGTTCCACTGGTTAATTGTCCTCACTGTTAGGAAGTTTCTCCTTAATTCCAGGTTGCTTCTCTCTGTGATTAGTTTCCAACCATTGTTTCTTGTCCTGCGCTCTGGTACTTTGGAGAATAATTTGATCCCCTCTTCTTTGTGGCAGCCCCTCAAGTACTAGAATACTATCATGTCACCCCTAATTTTCCTTTTCTTTAGACTAGCTAAACCCAAATTCTGCAGCCGTTCTTCATATGTTTTAGTCTCCAGGCCTTTGATCATCCTAGCTGCTGTTCTCTGAACTTTTTCCAAAGTCTCAACATCTTTTCTGTATGTTCTTTAGATCTGTTCTTTCACTTCAATTGGCAGGAAGTGTCTGTGAGAAAATGCTGTTTATGGTTTGTGAAATGAAATCCTGAAATGAGTATTCATCAGGGTGTTTTAAGCAACATGTTGCGATTTAATTTTTGACTGCTGAAGGAGTCTTTCCAATCAAAGTATGCACAGCCTTATTTTCTATAGTTTAGGAGAAAAATATATATATATTTCTCAATTTGCATAGAAAATATTCAATATCAAAGGATTTCCAATATGTTATAGTATTCCAAGCTGTCTTCTTTTTTTAAACAAACTGCCCATTCCTGTTCTGCCTAAATTCACTATATTCAAATGAATGGAAACCTGTTCTAGAACACAGCAAAGCAATATTTATTCAACACACGCTCTCATGTTTAGAACATTTATGTTTTGTGCCTCAGGCTAGAGGAGTTTAAAGTATGCAAATTATTAATCTCATCTATTTTGAAGTAAAGTAGGATAAACCTCTGACAATTAAAAACAAACAGTAGGTTTCAACTAATAAAAATAAGAGGCTGATATAATGCTATTTACCATAAATTCAATTCACTCATTTTTCAATAATCTTGCTTTTTCTCTAAACAGCTAAATGGAGTTCATTAATTATGAGAACCAGACACTTCTCTACTATATCAAATTTTCCCAGAGTGAAAACTTCAATAGCATTCTCTTTGCTCTCAGATTGCATGCAAAACTAACTGCTTTATTAAAGATGTCTGTGAAAATAGCAATAGCAATAGCACTTAGACTTATATACCGCTTTATAGTGCTTTACAGCCCTCTCTAAGCAGTTCACAGAGTCAGCATATTGCCCCCAACAATCTGGGTCCTCATTTTACCTACCTCGGAAGGATGGAAGGCTGAGTCAACCTTGAGCCGGTAAGATCTGAACCGCTGAACTGCAGCTAGCAGTCAGCTGAAGTAGCCTGCAGTACTGCACTCTAACCACTGCGCCACCTCGGCTCAAAATGTATTTGAAACATATGACTTAACATTTTTGAATTCTTCAGCAAGAAGAAATAATTCCACCTCTCCTTTCTCCCACACCGTACTTTTAAAAAAGTTTTATTGCATACATATACACGTTTTATGTCCTCTGTATAAAATAAGAAAAAGATATTTTAATTTCAAGCTGCAAGGCTGGACACAGTCTTTGCAAGATACATCCTAAATGTAGCTATTTATTTGTAAGGATTCTGGTACAAATATTGACAAACTTGGAAGCATTGTATAAATTTTCTTACTCAATGTGTATCTTTTCGTAATCTTGGTTTTATCATTTGAAGCAAAATCAATGCACTCATTTCCCCTCTATGATTATCATATGATTTGAAAAGGAAAAGGATGTCAATATTTTAATAAGTGCATTAAAATGAACTGTTATATGACATGTATTTTCTTCTCTCATCAGTCACATACAACTCCAGAAAAATTAATGAGTCTTAGCTCAGGTTTATTTTCTTAAAACAAAATTGTTCATTTAGATGACATGAATATTCTACAAAATGTAGTATTGCATAAATAAAGTATTTAAAAAGGCAGATTTATATACAGACATATTAGAAAGTAAAACTTGTTATGGATGCTTCTATTACAAGAGAGAGAGAAATGCACACATAATCTTGATAATCATTTCACAATACTTAAACATTCCACAGTTGTCAACCATTTTATAACAATCTGGACCAAATAGATGGAAAAAGACATAGTAATAGGTCTGAAGATGGGAACAAAACTATGTCACAACCTTTAAGGCGGCTGTGTATTTACCATTGTGAAAACTGTGGTCTTGGCTTATCTGATACACATTCTGTCCATTTTAGTTTCATCAAGACCTTTCATTCCCTTAAGGATCCTATTAGTTTGCTTTGCAGATAAAGTTGAGATGTGAAAATATAATTATGTCAGATGTATTTTAAAAATGCGTTGAAATCATATAGATCTCTGGCAAGAAAAAGCAATTCCTCATAATCTGTCCTCCCAGTCTCTTTAATTCCAAGCCATTTCATTAAATGTAATTAGAAGCATGCATCCTCTGAAACAGATAAATAATAAAAACAGCAAGGAAGTTTAAAAAAAGTTACGAAAATAAGAGACTGAGGAAAAATGAGGATCTTATTATGCCACTCTGTATGCTTTCAAAAGTGTGAATTCTTTCCTGTTTGTGCGTGCAGCCCAGATGAAAAGGGCAGCGGCCATGAACTGCAGAGGTGCTGACACACAAGCCAGACAGAAAGACCAGCCAAATTGGCCTTGCACAGGAGGAGGAGGTAGTTTCTTATGGAGCAGCTCAATTCCAGCTACATAGCAGCCAACTGAACCCAGTGTGCACAAACCTGGTGAAAAAATCATCAAACAACAGTTAGATCAGAGCAAGAAACACTTGCCTTGTATTATTAAGGCATCCATGTTTCAAGCAGACTCACCAGCTAGGAAGTGGAGAACTCCAGTGGCAATGGCAGGATAGAGACTGTGGCAAGCACAAGCACAGACTCCAATAAGTGCTCCAAAGCACATGAGTCCTAAACTGACAAAAGGCAGGAGAAACTGCAAGCGCCAGAGATCTAAAAGAAATGGACAAATGAGCATCATTAGGTTATGCCACTGTTTGATATAATACAGCGATATCAGAGGATTTTTGGCCTTCCAAGCTATCCTTCCTGCCCATTCAGCCTCACCCTAAATTTTGAATCCTGAAGCACTCACAGAGTTATTTGGAGCAGCAATACCCTTTCACCCATCTCTTTCACAAAGGACAGGGAAGCTAGACCAGCAAGCTATCGTTGTAAGGTACTCTTTCTACTTGCTCTTATCAGAACTGCTAGTACAAAGTGTCATTTTCTTGACAAGAGTTTCAAAACTCTAGCCTTATTTTGCACTAAAATACTAAATAAAATGACATTATTTTTGAAATTCTTAACCACTAACTACAAAACTACTACAACCTCTTCAGATACTATATATATATGCTCTTATCAGAACTGCTAGTACAAAGTGTCATTTTCTTGACAAGAGTTTCAAAACTCTAGCCTTATTTTGCACTAAAATACTAAATAAAATGACATTATTTTTGAAATTCTTAACCACTAACTACAAAACTACTACAACCTCTTCAG
>QLTV01002927.1:1824757-1836672 GCA_003457575.1 Thermophis baileyi | reverse complement strand
TTTGTAGACAGTCTGTCTTACCGTGGACACATGAACATCAAGGCTTTTGGAGATACTTTTGTAACCCTTTCCAGCTTCATGCAAGTCAACAATTCTTGATTGTAGGTCTTCTGAGAGCTCTTTTCTGCGAGGCATGGTTCACATCAGACAGTGCTTCTAGAAACCAGTAAACCCAAACCAGGTGTGTGTTTTTAAAGGGCAGGACAGCTGTCAGCAACACATCCAATATCATCACACTGATTGGAGTCAAGGTTGGCTCACTCCTGGCTCCAATTAGCTCTTGGAGAAGTCATTGGGCTAGGGGCTCACATACTTTTTCCTCCCTGCACTGTGGATGCTTACATGTTATGTTCAATTAAACCATGGCAACATCTAATGTTTGTGTAGTATTATTTTAAGCAGACTGTGTTCTTCTATTGTTGTGACTTAGATGAAGTTCAGAGCACATTTTATGACCAATTCATGCAAAACTCCACGTAATCCTAAAGGGTTCACTTACTTTTTCTTGCAACTGTATTTAACTCCTGCTTTAGAGTGTTGCAAGATTTTTGATTATGCTAAGCAAGGAAACAAGAAAATTCTTCTGGAATTTTAAGATACAAGTGTTTACATAAGCCAGATGATTTTAAAAAATGTTTTAAATTTATTTCAATTAATTGATATAAATCTGAACATCCCTTTTGCGCTGCCCAAGCCAGAAAGGATTCCTAGAACTAATCAGTGATTTAAATGTAATTTAGCTTTAGGTGTCATCGTTTTAAAAAGAGAAAACATATTTGATAGCTTTCAAAATAATATCTCTTCGATTAGTTTTAATGCCATGCAAAATTTGTTTTTCTGAAAGTAGAGATAACTTTTCTTGTAAACTCCTGGATTTTCATTTGGCATTCCAAGATTTGTTGGCCCTTAAAACACACTTTTATGCTTATCTATTCAGAAACTGAATAGATAAGGATTTTAAAAAGAAAATCAATTTTTAAACACACATGATTTTTAAAATAAGAATTTAGAATTTTCCTAAAATGCTTTTGAGAAAATGAACCTAGCTCCAATGTATCACAAGGAGTTATCTTAACTTCTTCATTTTATTCTATGAATATTTATATTTTATAACAGTATGTGAAGGGGAGGCTCATAATCAGCTGGACAGGAGGTACAAATGTACATAACAGTCAGTCATCAGCTTTCTTGTTTTAAAAGTTGCAAAAGAGAAAAGAAATCAGTGAAAGAACAGTAGACAGGTAAAGTAGATATGGGTAAGGAAGAAGTCTCAGGATATGAAACGCAGAAGAAATGAAACAAGAATCAGACAAATATACTTGTACTGTCCCCAAAAATACATTTCTTATGTTAAATATACCTATCTAGCATGAAGGATTAAAAGAGGGAATCTATTACGGCAACAACAATATACAAGATTCTATTCTAGAATATTTGTCACAAGCCATGAATATGAAAGAAAAATATTTTGACAAAGAATTCAAGACTTGATTGTCTAAACAAATAGCATCATAAGAATTTCTTCTCCTTTGAAGATACTTGCCTGAATATACAGGATCTTCAAATTAGTTAAAGGTCATATGACTAACTTTTTCATTTCCACAACTGTTTGTCTAACCTGGACACAGTTTTTTATTGGCTTCTTAACTTATCAGACACCTGAAACTGAACTTCAAAGAAAGTGTCTATTTTTTTTACAGCTTTGTAATGGTGCACACTGTGAGTAATACTAAATTAACAACATGAACTTAATTAAATACATTGATCTATTTATTTTGGACGATCTATTCCCAAAATACAAGACTTTGATTCTGTCCACTGGTACCATGGAGAATATCCTACCATTAACTGATAAGAGAGTTCTAGCCACATTATGTATGTGGAAAAAACTGCACAAAAAAGTTAAAAAGTGTTAATGTTTGGAGAATAGCAAAATTGTGTTTACAATAAGAACCAATTAAAATAAAGCAAAAGGAAACTTTAAAAACTGTTCTGTTTATACACCACAAATTCTCCGTAGGATTAACAACATTAATTTGAGTGACATGAGTGTTATTCAGAAGAGGCTGCAACCCAACAATAAAGAATGGATTTCAGGGTAATTTTAAAAAGTATAGAAAAAAAATTAGAAAAGTGTACCAATAATCTAACAATGATAGATTGAATAAAATCCACACAATCCAGTTTGTGTGTCAAGAGAAGAATGGCATATTTTCCTTTCTTAGATAAATTACACATCAGAACTGCATATACTATTTGAATACTGAGATGTAGCCGCACTACAACTGAAAAGAATTTCAAATTCAAGTAGACAGCCTTATTACAAATAATGCAACAAATGTATTTTTGAAAGAAGGTAGGAAGAAAGTGGAGAAAGCTTAAAACTAAAAATATATGGCTATAATGCTTATTTGGTGTTGAAAGATATTTCAGTGCCCAGAAATAAAGACTAATTTTGTGAATCTCCAAAATAATTCTGCAATAATGAGCAGGAGGAACCAACTTAATTATTTGTTAAGATGCCAGATAGAACTCTATGGAATGTTTTGAACACTGTGTCAAGAATTGGCCTAATCTGAAATCGTGAAGAAACAGAAATCGTGAAGAAACAGAACAGTCATAGATGAGTTTCTCACCACAGGACTAAAAAGAACGAAGAATTAATGTGGACCGCCCTCAAGTTTGTTTCCACTGGTTTGAACAAAGTACTGAAAAATACCTGTTTTACTGCTGGTGGTGTTGAGGTTTGGAAGGAATTGACTGAAACCTTGAAAAGAAAAATGTAATTACAGAGTTAAATTATGGGCATTAAAAACAAACAAACAAGATCGGTCTTCTTGCCAATACTTTCAATTGGATCAATCCTTAACTACTGAGAAGAGAAGTTGACTATGATATGGATACTCTGCAATCATCTTCTGTAACAACACACTTTAATGAATTTCAGGATTAAAGGTGACCTTGATCAGGTTTTAAAGTAAGCTATACTAGTGAGCTGGTAGGAGACATTTAATCATTTGGCTTCAGAGACTAATGGAGTAATAATCCAGCTTTTAATAACAGTAGCTAGTTCTACAGATGCAAAGAGAATTTTTAATTCACTGATAACTGAAAAAGTAAGAGAGCTTGTCTTTCTTTTCCAGACTATGAACAAGAAGACATAGATGAAGACTCAGTTACTTACTGGCTGCACCAATGAATTAAGTTTCTTACAATGATTTAGCCAAGACAAATTTTATACTAAAAATCTTTTGCATATGTAACAAAAATAACTTAATTCCCCCTTGTCAAAAAACATGAAGAAAAATTACCTCAGTAAAAAGTATGCAGTATTGTACAATCTGAAAGCTGATTATTTTACGGTAGTACATCGTAGTAAGATAACTTCAAGACTCTATGATTAATTAAACAAGTTGGTTTACCGCCTATCAGTATCATCCATTTTGATAAGAAATAAAATAATCGGATCATGATTCAACGAGAGCCTCTTTGGCATGTTAGTTAAAGAGCTGGATTGGAATCCAGGAGACTTTGTGCCATGGAAACTCATTGGGTATCTTTGGGTCATTCCCTCTCTCACAACTCAACCTATTTCATAGAATGGTTGTTGTGCGGAAAAATAGGAGGAAGAAGCGCTACATACATCATCTTCATCATCATCCCCTCTGAATAAAAGGCAAGGTATAAAAATAACAAATAAAAAAGTGAATTTGCAATGAAATCCCCACAATTATCAGAAAATTCCCTCATTGTCCTGAGATTATCTCATCTCTGAAATCCTGATGCTGCACAATTTTAGGGATATTCAGGAGGAAATTATTTTTTAAATATGTTAGATATCGAAGAAAACATAGGATTACCATATATCAATCCTTATACATAATACTCTTTCCCTTTTATCCCTGCCTGCTATGCAAACATAACTTTTTCCTCAAATGTCAATGTTATTTCTATTATGAAAGATGGAATAAGCATTGTTGAAAGGCTGGTTTGTATTTAAAAAATCATAAATGCAACATTATCTTATTTATATTATTCCCCTAATGTAAATATTTCTATTACACAAAGTACAGAAAAGGAGTGAAATATATTAAGCCACAAAAAGGCAAGAAAAAAGTATACAGCTAAAAAGTTTACATCAAGACTATCCACTATATCTCTGCAAATACTTCTATTGTGAAAACCAATCTCGCTTTCACAAGGTCAGTTCATTCTTAAATTGTTTTTTGTTCTTTAAACATCTGACCTTACTCTTTTTGAGGTTGTCCTCAATTCTATTGAACCACAATTTTTTCAGTCTTTCCTTCCTCTGACCCATTCACTCTTCTAATATAAGTTTTGTGATTCAGTCCTCATTCATTCTATTATATAATCAAACCATTTCAAAATATGTCTTTCATACTTCACTCAATTTTGCACTCACTCTATATTTATTAAACACCCATTCATTCTTCATTCTACTTATTTTTCCCTATACACCTAAGCGTTCCATTCTCAATGAATTCAACTTATTTTTATATTTCTTCTGCTTTCACTTCCATATAACAAAGTAGGCAGTAGCATGCCCTTATCCAAAGTCATGTTTGCTTCTTTTGATGTTATTCATGAAAGACAACATATTACTCAAGGTCCTTCCACCAGCACTTGCCATCATAAAATTTCCATTCCTGGAAAATTGTAAGTATGAACAGGTTGCCAAGCACTCAGATCACAATCACATGATCTCGGGGTAATGGTGCGAAGTTCTGCAATGGCTGAAAATACTTTAAAGGCTATAAAGCACCCTTACTGAGGCCATTGTAATTTAGGGCCATTATTAAATGAACGGTCATAAGTTGAGGATTAACTATAATATTTTGTACATCCTAAATCTATACCTGTTTTTTCTTCTTTTTTTTCTGTCTTCCAATGTTAGCAAAAAAAAAAAAAAAAACATTTTCCAGATTCCTCTTTAAAAATTTTTTAAAAAAAAAAAAAAAAAAAAAAAGCAGTTGCCAGTTCCATCTATTAAACTCTTTTCCCTAAAAACTGTGTATGAGATGAAATGTTGAGCAGGAAATGAGATTGTTAAAACATTTCCTGTTCCCCATATCGTACCCATTTTTTTTAAAAAAAGTAGTGATACATTTAGAAGAAATAACTTAATGGACAAAACATACACTGTAGCATAGAGAAAGATACATTGCAGAACCTCTTTAGTGCAAGCTTACCTGGTGAATTGTACCAATGAGAGTTTTCAGACATCGTGATGCATCTCCGCCACAGCCCAATTGTGCCATTCCATCGAAAAAGGGCTTCTGTGTAAGAGTTTTCATCTGCATTTTCACCAAAAAGTTCATCCCAAGTGGCTTTACTTTCACTATTATTTTCAGGAGGTGATGGGTTACGGTACTCAAACCAAAAATCTGTGCCAATTGAGGCTGCCAAATAGATGGTAGAGATAAGGCTGAGCACACAGGCAATTACCAGAGCGGTGGCAAAACGGTTATCCATCATGGTATCTCAGTTACTGTCAATAAAAGGGGAAAAAATAGAAAGGTCTGTATCAACAAATGAACTTTAATGCGTGAGTGCTAGCAAATATATTCAGATCGTTCCAGTTACCCTCTTTTAGATGATCTTCACAGTAACTTTCACATTTTACATTACATGAAGTTATAATAGTCCAAAAAAAGGCAGTTATTCAAACATCAAAAGGAGAGAACTAGAGAAGAGGCAACAAGGTATAGCAAGTAGTATTCTAATAAAACAGAGCTAATATCTCCCTCAATGGACACAGCAAGAATTTTGCATAAGAAGAATTCTGAAAACCTTACACAATAGATGCTGGGGGAAGGAGTGGAATATTTATTAATTTATGTTTGTACCTATCAGGGTGGATTTGATTTAAATCAAGTCGATTTAAATCACGATTTAAATCACTAGTAAAAAGGCTTGATTTAAATCAACTCGATTTAAATCATAATTTTTAAAGAGCAACTGTCATCTCTGTCTCACACCAGCTCCTCCTCTGACCCACTGTTGACACACCGACAGTCCCAATATTACAGAATATACAGCCTCATGCTACATAACTAAACTCCATTTCATGCTGAATAAGCTAAATTATTAATGTATCTTAAATAGAAAACTATCTTTAGATAGATTTTTACTCCAAAAGCATTTTATTAAAATAAATTTGATTAAAAAAAATCCAATTTAAATTTTAAAAAATCTGATTTTTTTTAATTTTTTTTAAAACAAATCATCGATTTTTATCCACCTTGGTACCTATTACATTTTTATTCCACCTTTATTACTTTACAAGTAACTCAAGGCAGTGAACATGTATAACACTCCTTCCTCTTCCTATTTTCCCAACAACACCCCTGTGAGATGGGTTGGGCTGAGTGTGACTGGTCTAGAGTCGCACACAAAAAAAAAGGGGGGGGGGAACGCCAGGACAAAAAAAAAATCCCTAAATAACTGAAATTGAAATTCATATATTTAATAAATAAGATGAGATGAGGAGAAAGATTGAAAATAGAAACAGAAAACAGGAAGAAGACCTGTTTAGAGTTTAAATTATAATTCAACAGGAAAGCAGCGGTAGTTGTGATATCTGCTTTTCTCATCAATCTCAAGTCATTATCTGAGGGGGGGGATGGTTCAACTACCAATTGAATAAATACAGTACTACTACCCTGTTTCCCCCAAAATAAGACATCCCCTGATAATAAGCCCAATCGGGCTTTTGAGTGCATAGCAATAAGGCCAAGCGCTTATTTCAGGGTTCAAAAAAATATAAAACAGGGTCTTATTTTCAGGGAAACACGGTAATACACGATCAAGAGAGACAGTCTGGTGTAGTGGTAAAGGCATCAAGTTAGAAATGGGGAGACCGTGAGTTCTAGTCCCACCTTAGGCACAAAGCAGCTGGGTAAACCTGGGCCAGTCACTTCTCACAGCCCTAGGAAAGGCAATGACAAACCATTTCTGAAAAATCTTGTGGAAAACTGTAAGGACTTATTTAGGCAGTCTCTAAGCAGTCTCCTCAGACCCGATTAAACAGTAGACAAAAATACATGATCCAGAAAGCCTCCAGGTGTTAGCTAAGCAACAATAATGGAAATGAAAACTTAATTTGAGAGTGAATCCTTCTCCACCAGATTGGCAATAGATACAGCTGAAAAGCCCGAAGGGCTCCAAGCTGGTCTATTCAGGTTTGAGGGCTGGCTCAGAGTAGTCTCTAAAATACCTTGATAAATCAGAACTGACTCACATATTAATGGGAGCAAAGAATTGTACAGAGAGCAGGCTTTAGATTTGTAGTGAAAAAAGAATGCATTGCAAAATGCTTTGCAAAAAAAATGCAGATACAAAAACAACCCCTTGAGATATCCAGATATGCACATCTGAAATATATAACCTTAGTGCTTTTTAGTCTATTCCTCAGCTGTTTGAACTGTGTTTAACTCCTGTAATTTAAGTTCAAAAAATGCCCCCCCCAATCATTTACCATAAATTGAATCCATTCCGTATGATGCCTTTTATTGTGGTGGTTTGAGATCTCAGAGAAAAAGGAGCTAAAACCATCATCTGATATTTAGCAGAGCTATCAACAAATACCGGTACATTCTCATGATGATGCCAAATCCAAACTTCCAATCAGTCCACTTTTGGTACTCATTGTGCTCCTTCCTTTCTGGGTAAGTAGCATTATGCAGAGTGGAGAAAGAGAGTAAGAAATAGTACCCAAAGAAGTTAAAGGCATAAGCTAAGAAAAAGAAAAGGGAAATAGTGCCTAAATGTATTTATACCAACACTATACTTTTCTATCTTTGCAAATTATCCTTGCTTTCATCACATCCAGACAGTACACACAAACAGTGCTTCATATACTGTTTGTTCTTTTTCCTTGACCTTTTCACCTATCGATTTTTGACAGTATCATCATCTCTATCCAACCACAACTTTCTCAGCCTTCCTCTTCTTACTGACACATTTACTATTGTTTCCTATATTTGTTCTGAAATTTAGTCCTGAGTCACTCTCAATATGACCAAGCAACACACTTCTTTCATAGTAATAACTAACCTCTGCATCCAATATAAATTCATTCAGCACCCTCTCTTTCTTGACTTTTTCTGTTCTTATTTTACTACATATACATAGCATCCCATGTCCACTTCACTGAACTTAAGTTTCTCCTGACTTAAGCAAGTCTTTCTTCCATATAAAAAAGAACAATAGCATATTCTTAAGCTGCTATTTTAACTTCTTTTGGCATTCATTCATTCATTCATTCATTCATTCATTCATTCATTCATTCTTCACAACAGAGAATGTACAACACAAACATTTTTCTACCAGCATTTGTACATCTTAAAATCTTTCCATCCATTTCCCCATTGTTAGAAAGCAGTCTATCAAGAAACACAAAAGCATTTATTTGATCTGCCTCTTTGAATTGTATATATAATTTGCAATTGTTCATTCCACTTTCCCTATCAAATACAACTTCCTTGATATTTAATGTAGTACTCTCAAATGTATACTCTTTGTTGCATCACATTAGCACATCATCACATATCATTCACTGCAGATACTTTGGATTTTTAGTCAACAACATGATGTTATCTATGTAAAAAAAATACATGCCCATTCAGATCTCCAACCAATGCAATTCTAACATGAGCACAACCATATACATTATTCATAAATGCATTAAATAACCAGAGTTATTCTACACCCTGTCTTACTCTATGTTTAATACTAAGCTATTTGTTAAGCATGCCATTTATTCTCATGCGTGTTTTAATTCCATAGGAATATAAGGAAGAACCATATATTGCTTTTATTACATTCAGCAACTAATTTTCAACTCTATATTTAAAGAAGCTATTCCACAAATCAAATTTGTTTCATTTATTATATACTTTTTCTAAATCAACCAAAACATAATAAATTTTCTTATTGTCAATGAGAATTTTGCCAAATACTTTTCCAAGCACTTTTAATAAACTAATTCCATCCAATTTTCTTTTTGTTAGAGAGAAATAAGAGAGGAATATTTTAACATTTCTCAGTTACACTATCAATAATTGTAGTTTTACTACGGTATTATGCAACATTCTAATATCAGTTTTTACTTTCTTTTCAATACCCTTTCCAGTATTCCTTGATTTTTTAATTAGATTTTATCCTGCCTTTATTACTTTATAAATACTTCCAGGCAGCAAACATACATAATATTCCTTCCTATTTTTTCATCCCAAACCATTTCATCTTTTATTTTTAATTGCATTCACTTTAGCCTTTTTAACTCATTCCCCCCCTCAATCTCCATTTTCTTTCCCTCTTAAATCTTAACTAAATTTCTTGCTGATATATTTCCCTATCTATACATTATACAGTATCTTTCTTTTATAATTTCTGCAACTATCTTTTTCTTCTATGTATTTTTCTTTTCTCATTTCTGCAGCAATCATTCTCCTCTGCATTTTTTTTCATCATCCATAGTGTTTCTCTTCATCTTTCTTTTATACTTTATTCGGCGTGAATCAACACATGCTTCTGGCATTTAGTATTATTTTCACTGTGCTCCAAGCAGGTCTACTTTCCATTTACTCAGTTGGCCGATTAATCTATTGCTTTATATAGGACACATCGTTTCTTTTCCTGCAACCTTGCTACCTTTATTTTTGTTTGTTTCGTTTCCTTCCTTTTCTTTCATGCCCATTCATCTTCATTGTTAGTCTCTTTTTGTAACTTTCCTCAATCTTTCATCACAATCAAATCAAACTTGCTTTTATATTTATATTCATTCCTTGCTACATTAAGGGTGTGTATGTAGACATGAACACTCTTAGTGGAAATACAATTAGTAAATATGTAATTTAAGTATATAATGGGAATAATTTAAAATACTTTTTTTTTCAAAACATCAATATGAAAGAACCAGATCCTATTTTTTTTCTTGTTATGTGGAAGGCTCAAAAAGAATCAAGCTATTAGTCTCACCTACAGAAGAATTTGATTAGGGGGGCCCATATGTTATTGAAAGACATTTGACCTGTAGGGTCTTTGATCATATCAACTTAAGGCAGGGACTTTTAAAGGGAAGAACACAAAGTCCATCACTTCTTTCGTTTGTTTGTTTGTTTTCATTAAACATGGTATTTGTGGGAATTCACCACCCGTATCTGAATAAGAAAAACAAATTCTCACGCCCATTTCTATGGTATTTTTCAAGCCTTTTTTTCTTGGGATGAGTACAGAAGAGAATGGCAACCAATGCACCCACCCATTTCTAAACCCATTTAATGCTCAGTTTTGTGCTTTCCCACAATGCAATCCCACTCCTTACATCTCTGAAGGCAATGAAGTGAAAGTTCTCAGCAAATACGTGCAGGATGGCATTTTGAAAATATTAACTGCATAGGAAATTTAAAGACATCTATTCAAGGGAATCTTTTAGGGGTTGAAATAAATAAACTAATTGCCAGGTTGAGATGGCTAGAGAGAAACTCGCAAGATTTTTCCGGCTTCCATAGAGGTATGTGACAACTCTCTAAGCAATATGGGGTCCGGGTTTTCCTCCTATCTAGCGATACTGACCCCTAATACAATACAAGATTGCAGCTCTTTCAGGGTCCCGTTTTAAGGCAACGACATCCCCTGCAATGGACCCAACCATGCTCTTCTACACTGTCCCCTAACTATTTCATTCACAAATTATTTCCTTGGAATACCGGGGAAACAATCAGGGCTCGGTAGGGCCCAATTCTACTTACCTCCCATCGTTCTCCCGACTCCACGGCGTCGTTTCCACCCCCCACCCCAAGAGCAGCTCAGCCGGGAGAGCGGGAAGCGCCTCTTCGCAGACGCTTATCCGCCCCTGTGCCGCCAAGATCTCTGGGAAGTGTAGTTCGAATTTTGTTGGCTGCCACGTTCTGAAGGCAAAGTGACCCGCTTACGTTCGCTCCAGGACAAATAATTGGTTTTGTTAACTTATGAATGCGTGCATTCATGCATTCCGGGCATCAGAGATTCGCTGCCAGAACTATTAGATTCAAACGGAAAGGGAGTTGCGGAAAGCAGGTAAAGTTCTCCTGAGGAAATGAGGGCATCGTTAAGTGTAAAATTATCTGTAAACCCCTGAGATTTACAAACGTTGTAGCAGTTTTTCGGGCACTGAATGCCTTTCAGTTATTGTCCACATATCCATTTGGAACTGACAGAGCCTGCACATACATTCATTCACAGGGCCGTTCCCTTACGAATTGATGTGCTAAGCACTATCCTTCAGTGGGCAGAAAACAATACTGGCAAGTTTGGCTCAACAAGCTAAGATCAGGTAAACTGAAAGATACCAGCAAAGGGACATTAATCTTGCCATTAGATACTTGCCTTGTTTTAGCATCATGATCATGACACAAAATGATGTCCCTAACAAAGATTACCTGTGCTGGCAGGAAATTAGTGATTTTATTTGTTTGTTTGTTTGTTTGTTTGTCAAACGTACAAGATAGCAGGTATAGGTATAAACATAAACATAATCAAAGTGAATACAGATAGATGAGGACAATAGGACAGTAGGACAGGGACGGTAGGCACACTGGTGCGCTTATGCACGCCCCTTACAGACCTCTTAGGAATGGGGTGAAGTCGACAGTGGACAGTCTAAGGTTAAAGTTTTTTGGGTTTGGGGAAGAAACCACAGAGTCAGGTAGTGAATTCCAGGCATTGATCACTCTGTTGCTGAAGTCGTATTTTCTGCAGTCGAGTTTGGAGCGGTTTACATTAAGTTTGTATCTATTGTGTGCTCGTGTATTGTTGTGGTAGAAGCAGAAGTATTCATAGACAGATAGGACATTGTAGCGGATAATTTGATGTACTATGCTTAGGTTGGATCGAATACGGCGAAGTTCTAA
>QLTV01002927.1:1798805-1815939 GCA_003457575.1 Thermophis baileyi | reverse complement strand
CTGCAACTACAGGAAACGTTTGGTTGAGGTTATTGCTGCCAAAGGAGGGTCAACCAGTTATTAAGTCCAAAGGTTCACATACTTTTTCCTCCCTGCACTGTGAATGTTTACATGTTATGTTCAATTAAACCATGGCAACATCTAATGTTTGTGTAGTATTATTTTAAGCAGACTGTGTTTTTCTATTGTTGTGACTTAGATGACATTCAGAGCACATTTTATGACCAATTCATGCAAAACTCCACGTAATCCCAAGGGGTTCACATACTTTTTCTTGCAACTGTATGTCTGTTGTTATTAAGAATAATTCTGCTATAGAAAGAAGAAGCAGTGCTGGGGATGAGAATTTCTATAAAACAAGTTTTTTTTTATTCTTAGCACTTAATTACTAAATGCAATTCTTAAAAGCCAGCAATCCTAAACATCCTTACTTGAAAGAAATCAGTTGTAGTTACTTTAATAAAACATACAAAAACAGCAAAATAAAATAACAAATAACAATGAAACGGGTTTCTGAGAAAGAAACTAAGGTCATCAAGAACAAAAACAGTGAAACACACCCCAGGGTGGGGTTGTTGCTTACACTAATTTTTTTTAGACATTTCTTTAAATTCCAGGCTTAATGGCTTTCCTAAAACACAAGAGGGTGGAGGGTAGCCTGATATAAGGTGGTAAACTGTTCTAAAGAATGGGGGCTGCAACAGAAAAGCTTGACTCCTTGTGCCCCATAGATTATAATTCCTAAGGGAAAGGAACAGAAATTTAGAAGAATGGTCCTGTTGTTCTATCTACCACTTGGCTAATTGATTGACACAGAGCTGCATTAGCAGATGGATAAATCCCTCACTTAAAAACCCCATTGACTCTATCTATCCAAAGGCTACCACAGAGTTGCATTAGTTTACATTGGTCCCAAAATTCTGTCAATCTGAAGGAAATATGAGGTACTTTCTTGGGAACAAGAAGATGCAGAATAGTCACCATAGCTGCTTTTATTCATTTACCTCTGGCTTGTTTCAACCATCTCTCTCCTTGAGGGAGGGGGAATATTTTTAGAACCTACAGTATGTTCCTTTATATCAGTGGTTCTCAACCTTCCTAATGCCGCGACCCCCGCCGCCACGACCCCCACCCCTCCCCGCGCGCGATGAGGTGACAAAGGGGGCGTGGCACCAGGGGTGAAATGCTCCCGGTTCAGGTGTGCCTGCTGGTGGTCGGAGAGCCGGTAGCGACGGCAGCGCGAGGCTTCGCCCACCCGCCCGGACGCCGCCATTTGGGTTTTTTTACCCTCTGCGCATGCGCAAAGTGTTCTGCGCATGCGCAGAGGGTAAAAGAACCCAAATGGTGGCGTCTGAGCGAAGCCTCGCGCTGCTGTCGCTACCGGCTCTCCGACCACTGGCAGGCACGCCCGAACCGGGGGAATTTCACCCCTGCGTGGTACCAAGATGGCAGGCTAGCGCGCGCTTAGGCAACCCCTGTGAAAGGGTCGTTCGACCCCCAAAGGGGTCGCGACCCACAGGTTGAGAACCGCTGCTTTATATGCTGTGACTCACTTAAACAAGCCCTGGAGAGACTTTGAAAACAAAGTAAATAACAGTAATTTATATCATAAATATAAAAAAAACCAAATAACATTATAGTTTCTTCTAGAAAATCTATGTTAAACTGAAGTACTTTGAAAAAATAACTGTAAAAAATAACAACTCTGTGTAAATCAAGTCAGAAGGTAAAAAAAAAAGTGCTACTGGTCGAACATTGTGTGGTAAATGTTCTATGGTAATTCACTGTAGAACTGAAATTAACATTAATAGCAGACTGAAATGTAAAGAGATATATATACCTGTTTGTTTTTGTCCAAAATGGGAATATCTTGGTCAATAAAGGCTATGGAAGTGGAAAAAAAATTGGGCAAGTAAACATTGCTAAAAAAAAAGAAAAGGTCCTCTGAGAAGTTCACCTGTTTTTTGCTTCTACTAAACAAGCAAAAACCACAACACTTCTTTAAATCAAAAAAACATAAATTTGTCTAGGTTCAGGAAACCACCAGTTTTCACATTCTGTTCCCCACTTAATTGGCTGCTTAGTCATTGTTATCTGGAAGAAATTGAAGGAAAGAGCTGTTTATTGCACCAAGAATAAAGAGTTTAGCTGCTCCTTCACCAACCAGCTGCTGAATCATTTTTGAAATGAAAGGAAACAACTCCCAGCTATGATTACTTCTATTCTCTTGGTTCAGATGCTCCTGAAGAAAATTGCCAAACTCTGAAGCTGCCTTATATGGAAATTTTTGTGAGTGTTCTTTATATTGTTATTTTTCTTGTGGGGACTGTGGGCAATGGTCTTCTGATAGGAGCATTAATCTTCAAACAACGTGTATGGAGGCTTACTGATACCTTCATTGTCAACTTGGCAATTTCTGATTTTAGTTTTCTTATCACATTGCCTTTCTGGATAGACAAGGAACTAGCCTCAGGACTTTGGAGATCTGGCTCTATTCTGTGCAAAGGCAGTTCCTACATTATCTCAGTCAACATGTACTGCAGCATCTTTCTTCTGACGTGGATGAGTGGTGACCGGTACTTGACCATCATGTACCCATCAATGGCTAAAAAAATTAGAACAAAGCTTTACCCTATTCTTATTTGCATCAGTGTTTGGATACTATCCTGCCTGTTAGGGCTGCATACTCTACAGTCCAGAGAGTTGAGAAGATACAACAACAATACTTATTGTGTGGACAAGGAAACCATATCCAACAATTGGATTGGATCATTGATGTTGCTAACTTTGGCTTTCTTTATACCACTGCTCAGCATATTAACACTGCATTATTCCATAATTAAAAAACTCTATGTGCACTATCAGAAATTTGGGAAACATGACAAAAAACTGAGAAAATCCATCAAAATTGTCTTCATGGTAGCAATGGTTTTTCTTTTCTCTTGGACTCCTTTCAACATTTTTAAAATCTTGGCTTTGATATCTAGCATCTTGGAACTGAAGCAATCTTTCTGCCTTTACTATAAAATTGTCTATCTGGGCATGGAACTGGGTGGTCTATTCGCATTTGCCAATAGCTGCACAAACCCTTTCATCTACTTCTTCTTTGATGATTGCATCGGGAGGGCCATGATACAAAGTATTCTTCCATGCAGGAAGTACAATAAACCTGGAAGCAGTTTTTCAAGCTTGGACACTTAGATTTTCAGAGTCCATTTCTGCCTGAAAAGGTTATTCTCGGGAAGAGAAGGAAGTTGTTATCATCCTGCATAGAATCATCGTTTTGAAGTATTCATAAAAAGGGGAAGGTTGAAATGTGAGGAAATGCAAATAAAGAATTAGGAAGAAATTATGACTAAGTTAGCTATTGAATATTTATTTGAGTTACATGGAAGACAAGATATGTATCTTTAATTGGATAGTTAATGAAAAGATTAAGTCGAATATACTTATACTGTAAGAATTATATATTCCTGAATGTTAATAGGTAATTACATGAAACAGTGCTTGAAACTAATATGATCTAAAATAACAAATTGTTAAAATTCATATCTTGGGAATTATACAATAATTCAAGTTATTCAACAGTCAAGCTTATTTAGACCTAATGAATGCAAAGTTTTAAAATTATGCCTTTTTTTCTGTTAATTGTAAACTAAGCTTCTTCTAAAATATACTCTTTTTCAGATGTACATCTATATCTCTTACATTGTGTAAAAACTATTTCAGTTTAAATGTTGGTGTTATTGTGATTCTTCTAGAAATACTTGTTTTCTGATTTTTTTTAATAAATATATGCATAACAAACTAATTGGGGCTCTTCCTCACAGCTACGTTCAAGTGTATTTCTCAGATTTTGGGGTTAACAGAAAATTATGCTGGCATAAATTATGCTGCACTCAGGGTTTTATGCTGCTTAACAAAGGCAATAGCTTATTATGAAAGCAATTGAGAGATGTGTTGCAATGTTAAATACACAAGAAGTTATTTGATCTATCAGTATCACTACAAATGATTTTACTGAATAATATTGAATTACTCAAATATACTTAAATAGTTGAATTGCCCACTAAGAAAAAAACATGTTAACATGTTTTATAATAAATGTATCACAGCAAAACAACATGCTTATTAATAGCAAGAGGTTAAGATACGTATAGCTGCCCTTATTTGTTTATAAGTGATAGTTCTGTTTTTTCAATGTGGTTAAGCTGCACTATCAGAAACCAAAATCTACTGAAACAAATTCCATATATGGACTTATTTACACATTTCCATGGTGTATAGGGTTCTTTTTATCAAATCCCGTAGTGATTATAGATGCTGCCATAGGATTACAAATTCAGGCCCCTAAATCCAGACAAACAATAAATGGCAACAAAGAAATATAGAGAACTGTAACTTTGATCATCTGGATTTTTGCAGCCCAGATGTACCAGTCCCAACACCTGCATTTTGGCTTCCCGAAGAGGCAGTTTGCAGTTTAATCAGAACATAAGCAGCAAAGTGAAAATCTAAAATAGTTACTGGCAATTTATGAGCAAAATCTTTAAACTCAGACATATCTCGGACGTTGTTTCTGCACCACTTTGCAAAATTTGTATCATAAGAAAAGTGATTGTTTCTGTGAAGTGCTTGATTGTTATGATGCCAAGTAGAGCTGGGGAAATGTTCTTTTATCCTACTATCTGAGGCCATGTTTTCCGTAGCTGTGACATGCACAAGTTAGGAGGACTAATTGGAGGGCCACCTCTTGCCAACAAACAAAAATCAGGAGGGAGTAAAAGGCTTTGGCCCTAATTTGAGGAAGGAAACGTAAAACCTCTTATGTGGTCTAATTTCTACAATGAGAAATTAAATGATCTAAACAATATTTTGCTGTGAAGTGGACTCTAAACATATTATTTACACATTTACCTTCCACCATATCCCAGTAATTCTGGGCATTTAAAATTAAATACAAGTTTAAAAAAAATAAAAACAAGACAATAAAAATAAAACAAAAAAGGTAGAGATGGCAGAATAACAATTGAGTAGAAACAAAAACAAAAAAAGCAACTTAGGTCAAAAGGAGTTTCAGTCATCCTTACCAAAGACCTAGGTGAAGAGCCAGGTCTTCAGGCATCTTCAAAACACCAGCAGGATAGGAGCCATTTGGATCTCATGAGGAACCTCATTCCAGAGGGCAGGCTATGTTACAGAGAAGTTGCGCTTCCTGGGTCCTGATAGAAGGCATTGCTTAATTGAAGGGACCAACCCTGCCACATTGAATCCACCAGGTAGATATAGGAAATCCCTGAGGTAACCAGGCCCTCTGCCATGTAGACTATTCTTGGACCCAACACAAGTTTCAATTAGTCCAGAATGCATGGGCAGTGAAAAGCTTGCTTGGTATGCCCATATAACACCTCTGCTTCATGAGCTGCACTGATTGCTCATGTGCTATTCAAGCTGTTGGTTTATCACCAATAAAGTCCTACCTGGAATAGGGCCAGTTATTTGAGGGACTACCTATCTTCCATGGTTTCTGCCTGGCAAGTAAGAGCTGTCACTTAGTGTTTGTTTTGTCTCCTTGATTAAACAGTAGCAGGACCCAGGAAGTGCACCTTATGGTACCTGCCTTTCTGGAATGAGATTCCTCCAGGGATTCTTATGGTTTCCACCTGTCAGGCCTGGGAAACCAAGAATGACATTTATTTATTTTTATTTTTTATTTATTTTATTTGTTTGTCAAACATGTACAAGATAGCAGGTACAGGTATAAACATAAACATAATCAAGGTGAATACAGATAGATGAGGACAATAGGACAGTAGGACAGGGACGGTAGGCACGCTGGTGCGCTTATGCACGCCCCTTACAGACCTCTTAGGAATGGGGTGAGGTCGACAGTAGACAGTCTAAGGTTAAAGTATTTTGGGTTTGGGGAAGAAACCACAGAGTCAGGTAGTGAATTCCAGGCATTGATCACTCTGTTGCTGAAGTCGTATTTTCTGCAGTCGAGTTTGGAGCGGTTTACATTAAGTTTGTATCTATTGTGTGCTCGTGTATTGTTGTGGTTGAAGCTGAAGTAGTCATTGACAGGTAGGACATTGTGGCAGATAATTTTATGAACTACATTTAGATCGGTTCTAAGGCGACGTAGTTCTAAGTTGTCTAGGCCCAAAGTATATACATGCACAGAGGGTAAAAAAAGCTCAAGAAGTTTCTTTATTGCATGTTCACCCATGGACAAAATCTCATGAGACTAAAGCATACTCTGCATAACTATCTGATAAAAGAAATTAGGGAGGATCCCTCCTGGGCGACTTCCTGCACAGCAATGGTTCAAGATTTCTCTTTATTTTCCCCTCTGGTAGCTCAGCATCAGATTCCACCACACCACCAGACCACAAGTTCCCTACTAGAGAGGTATATGCTTTGTACTAATCCTGTCAAGAAAAGCTGTTTGCCAGATGAAAAAAACCATTAAACTCATGCATGTAAAGGTAACTATTGGTCTGCAACTGAGAAGAGGTATACTTTCACAACTGCAGAGCATAGTCTTCTCAAGGAGGCCAGTTATATGTCAATTAGTAAAGAGGTTTTTGGATATAAGTTCTCAGATGTCTGGACAGAGGCTGCAATTGATTTTGACTTTTAAAGTCCTTTGTGCTTTTGAAAAATGAAGTCCTGTGACTTTGAAGAATGCAACTTCAAGATTCCACAACCTTTTTTTTTTTTTTTTTACAAAATTGGAGCATCAATCTGATCATCAATCTGATCAAGAGCAACTTCCAGCTTCAGTGTCATGCATCACAGGGCTTCAGAGCCATGGCCTCTGAAGAAAGAGAGACAGCTGACAAACTACTACAAAATCTAGTTTGGAGTTTTAATGAAGAAAATAGTTTCTTCAGAGTAATCTTTCTGGGCTGTTGTAATGGTTTTGCAATCCTGAAGAAGGTAATGAGAGACAGTTTGGTTTAGTGATTAAGATACCAGACTGAAAACCAGAAAAGAGTTAAGTTCTAGTCTCACCTTAGGCATGAAAACCAGCTGAGTGACCTTGGACCAGTCATTCTCTCTCAGCCCAATCTACCTCACATAATTGTTTTGAAGAAAACGAGGAGGATTGGGTATGTTTGCCACCTTGAGTTATTTATAAAAATAATAAAAGTGGAATAAAAATAAATAAAATTAAAAACACACAGAACACCTAGGCTGCTATCTCACCAGGCAGCCTGTGAAATGGGAATGGCCCTCTCTTAGATCCCTGTAAACAGAGGTGGGTTTCAGCAGGTTCTGACCAGTTCTAGAGAACCGGTAGCGGGAATTTTGAGTAGTTCCGAGAACCGATAAATACCATCTCTGACTGGCCCCACCCCCATCTATTCTCTGCCTCCCGAGTCACAGCTGATCGGGAGGAAATGGGGATTTTGCAGTATCCTTCCCCTGGAGTGGGGTGGGAATGGAGATTTTACAGTATCCTTCCCCTGCCACGCCCACCAAGCCACGCCACGTCCACCAAGCCACGCCCACAGAACCGGTAGTAAAAAAATTTGAATCCCACCACTGCCTGTAAAGTATTCCTAGGGGATGCGGTGGCTCAGTGGCTAAGACGCTGACCTTCTCGATCAGAAGGTCGGCAGTTCAGCAGTTCGAATCCCTAGCGCCGCGTAACGGAGTGAGCTCCTGTTACTTGTCCCAGCTTCTGCCAACCTATGGTAGCAGTTTGAAAGCATGTAAAAAATGCAAGTAGAAAAATAGGGACCACTTTGGTGGGAAGGTAACAGCGTTCCGTGCGCCTTCAGTGTTTAGTCATGCCAGTCACAAGACCACTGAGACGTCTTCGGACAGCGCTGGCTCTTCGGCTTAGAAATGGAGATGAGCATCGCCCCTAGAGCCGGAAATGACTAGCGCGCATGTGCAGGGGAACCTTTACCTTTACCTTAAAGTATTCCTGCAAAGATACATAATTTGTAGTTTTCATTATATACATCAATGTCAATGTATGTATATCAAGGACTCTACATTATCCTAAAGGATTTTATTTATATTTTACAGTCGCTGAATTAAAAGCAGTTAGAAAGAGCAGTTCAAGGGCAGCTATGTTTATATTACTGTGATGACTGTTGCTATCACAAATCTTCTAGAATCAATTTTTATGATTTGCTTTAATACGTGGGAAATCTCTCATCTGAATTTGAGAGAAGATGGTTTTTCTATTCTTGTCATAAACCAATTAGAGCATTTCAGCTTACTCCAACATTTTGGATTCAGCCCATCAATACCTACTGATATGGGGGAAATATGTCTTTTCTAAATAATGACTAAAATTCTAACTAAAATATATGGAGTATATATGAATGAAAGACTTGTTTTCCCACATTAAATGCAATGGTTATTTCGCTGCAAAAAAAGAAGTTATTGTATACAATAACCTTAGACTCCAACAATATGTATTAAACATACTTTAAAGGACATTTAATCTATGAAGCAATCTTTAAATGAAGGGCAAAATATAAATGAAACAAATAAATTTTTGAAAGTGTATTTTGAATCACAGTGACCTTTCTGCATGTCCCAACCTACTGAGCACAAAGGACAGAGAGATGTCAATTAAATTTTTCTCTGTTCCTTCTTTATCTCTCACTCTGGTTCATCCGCATGTCCTCTCTGCCTCACAAAAAGAGCCCATAAGCTCTTTCTCAAAGGCCATCATGTATAATATAAGGCTCCAGTTGCCTGGTCTACTGTGAAGTAGCTTGTGGTATTTTCTTGCTCTGCACCCAAAGTATTGCTGACTTCTTCTGGCAGAAGTGACACTGTGGTTTGTTCACTGCACTTCATTTCAAACGCTTCTGCTCCAAAAGTCCACTGTGTGTGGTGGCAAGAATATCTCTGATCCTCTTGGACGTTGGAAGTTACCCTTTATGAGCATTTTTGGAGTGTCTGTCCCTTTGTGAAAGAATCTTCCCCCAATGATGGTTTAGTCTTTGAGGTAAAGTTGACAAGAGTTCTGCCAGTTTCTCCTTCTGGCCTAAGCGGCAAGAAAAGTAAAACAATGGGTTCTTTTCCTCATGGTTCACTGAGGGATATGAAAAGTACAAGGAGGAGTCAACAGAGGTAGATTCATACAGAAGTATATACAGAATCCTACCTGTCAATGACTACTTCAGCTTCAATCACAACAATACACGAGCACACAATAGATACAAACTTAATGTAAACCGCTCCAAACTCGACTGCAGAAAATACGACTTCAGCAACAGAGTGATCAATGCCTGGAATTCACTACCTGACTCTGTGGTTTCTTCCCCAAACCCAAAAAACTTTAACCTTAGACTGTCTACTGTCGACCTCACCCCATTCCTAAGAGGTCTGTAAGGGGCGTGCATAAGCGCACCAGCGTGCCTACCGTCCCTGTCCTACTGTCCTATTGTCCTCATCTATCTGTATTCACTTTGATTATGTTTATGTTTATACCTATACCTGCTATCTTGTACATGTTTGACAAACAAATAAATAAATAAATAAATAAATAAAATAGAAGTGTGTCAATGGAAATAATATGGCTTTAACAAACTGCCCTTGGATAGAAAAGTGATGGGTGCTTGTTTTCTTGACAAAGAATTGACCAATTGGGGATCATGGTAATGCATGTCTGAACAGTCTTGTTGCCAAAGCTAGGATACAGGATGAAATCCGGGCAGGAATTTCCCAATTGTTTAGCATGAGAAACAAGTGCATTAAGGCTGCTGTGCAGAAGAGTCTTGAATCTGCTCTTTTTCTGTGAGGCGGCTCATCACAGGATGAATGAGCTGTTTCCAGCTCACTTATACTCTGACTCCTTGCCTGTCAGGATGCTACCTAGGAACTAGGCACTGCCTATTTTTCCTTTACATTTCCTGAGGGTTAGCCATTTGCTCATTTGCCACAAAGCCAACAAAAGATTGATAATATCTTAAAGCTGACAGATTTGTTTAGCGTGACCATGGCCAGGGATAAGCTTTCATGAACCACAATCATTCAAATGTATGAAATGTTTGCCATAACTGTAAAAGATGGGCAAGCACAGCACACACACAAACACAGGAATCAATGAATTAATGAAATGAGTTAAGTGTTCTATTCTGATTATTTCCAATAGCAGAAGCAAGTAACATTGTTATGAAGAAAGCAGCTTTATAATTTATTCTTGCTGAGTGTAGCTTATTTATTTCCCAGCGTCCGTCACAAAGATTTTCCTTTGCAGTACTGATTTTTTTAAAGATCTGTTGTATGCACAAAAACACAAGGATATACTTCACAGATTCGTGTAGGTGTTATCACTGTGCTGATTCTTTCAATTCTTTCCATAATCCAGATAATTTGTCTCCCAGTTGTTCAGCCAGTATACTGAGCTTAGCTGTTTCTCTTATCAGGAAGTTCCTGCCATAAAGAGATACCTATGTTAGAGAGTTTGAGAAATGTTCTAAAACTTCCCTGCCCAATAAACTTCCATTGTCTAGTGCCCTCCTGATGTGCTAATTTACATGGATCTATTCAGGGGTGGGTTCCAACTTACCTTGCTGCCAGTTTGCTCCTTCCCGTGCGTCGTGGGCGTGCCTCGTGGGCGCGCGCAAAGCACACACGCGCATGCACAGTAACAAAAAATCCAAAAAACAAAACAAAGCCGAAAAAAAGATGGTGACCGCATGCACAGTGCCGGAAGTCGGCTTCTGCGCATGCTCAGAAGGAAAATAAATAAATAAATAAATAAATAAATAAATAAATAATCGAAAAAAATTTAAAAAAAGATGGCGGCCCCCACGGACCGGCACCGACTGATCTGGTTTGGTGATGTCATCGTGACATCACCAGCGGGCCGCTACCAGTTCGGGAGAACCGGTCCGAACTGGGAGGAACCCACCCCTGGATCTATTTCTTCTTTGGTTGACTTGAGCAGCACATTGGAATCTAAAAAAGGAAAGGACTCTGAAATATGAAAGTGTAGCAGCAACCAGGTTAAAAGAAGATCAACAGCAATATTGAAGTCCATTATTGCTCCTAAGCATGTAATAGTAGTGGCAATCTTCCTGTTGTAGCTGCTGCTTTTCCTCCAACCTGTAGCTGTTTCTATAACAGCACAAACCAAATTGCAAGGGATGATGGGAGAGCCTGGTGATTGGTAACAGGTGGTTATGAAGTTGCAGAAATAGGAGTCAATGGAAGGTGGGACATCCCATTCTCCTACTACATCCTTGCCATGGTCACTACCAAAGTGGTACCCACTGGGAAAATAACAAGGTTTGTGTTGGGAAAAGACGAAAATCATCTTTACATCAATTCGGATAAATCCAAAGTTAGGTGGACTTGGATGGAAATGAGATAAAGGCTGCATCATGACAATGGAAGCTTAAATAATGGTTTGTGAAGTATCTTCAAGCCACAGTTAGGGGGATGTGTGGATATATGCTAAGAAAAGTAATGGATTAATAAGAGGGGCATTGAAAACCATTTGCTGTGTGAATTAAAGTCAACATAGCTCCATCCATAGTCCTATGTGTAGAAATCAATCAGCTGAGTTTTATTTCAATAATAATGTTTCAGTATTGAGAAAAGGACACTTATTTTACCACATCTTTGGGCTGCAGGCAAAGAAAAAAAAACAGGCTCTGTGGCAGCCATAACATGTCATCAACATCTGTCACTTATGGCTTCTCAGTGTCCACCACCTGTGACAAGGTGGTCTCTCTGCCAAATGGTTTAATGGCCCTGGAGCTAGTTAACACCTTTACTCTCATTCTTGCCTTTCATACCAATTCATGCACCTTCACCTAGCAAGCTGTGGATGACAATCACCTGACATGACATACCTTGTTTCACGAATAACTGGTGTTTGGACAGCATTGAACAAATACTCAGCTACTTTAGGTGACACTTCATTTACTAATGAATATATATTGAATGCAATTGTATCAGGAATAATCAGCCAATCACGACGAACATGCCTCTTTGAGATGGCTTTGGCTTCAGTTTCTGGAAAAGACAAAAATTAAAATTAAAACTTCATCTGAATGAGGTGTACATGTAGTCCTTGACCTACGACTGCAATCGCGATCGGAATCTCTGTTGCTAAGTGATGCGATTGTTAAATGAATCATGGCTGATTTTTACAAATGAGTCATGATTGATTTTACAACCTTTTTAGCTATGGGGTCATTAAGCAAAATCACACGGTTGTTAAATGAATCTGGTTTCTCCCATTGACTTTGCTTGCTGGAAACCCCCCAGAGAAAGTCACAAATGGCAATCACATGATTCTGGGATGCTACAACTGATATAAATACATGCTGGTTGCACAGTGCCTAAACTTTGATCATGTGACATAAGGGCAGTCATATATGCAAGGACTGGTAGTAAGTCACTTTTTATCACCAACATTTGGCACACAGATGCAGTCAAATTCCCCAAAGCTGCCTGCCAAGGGGGACAGAAGGAAAGAGCTACAGTACTTTTTTTTCCTCCAATATCTGATTAAAGTGGAATTTCCAGGAAAAATATTTTCCCAGGCATCAGTTGGAACAGATGGAGTTTCTCTTTATTGGTTGTCTATTTTCTACAGGAACAGGAACATGAACATTCTAGTGAAGAACTGTTTTTAGCAATTTTATTTATTTATTTTAAATTTTTCTCTGTAATATAACTTTTCTCTAAATTTTTGGTACAATTTAAGGAAGATATTTTTTTTTATTGAGAATTTTCAGAGAATGTACTAATTTTGGATCCTGTTCTAGTCTCTTTACAGGAAGTTTCCTTTTATTTTGTAGCAGATTGGTGCCATCTTGTGGTCTGCAGAATCCTTATCTTTACTTTTACATGTCTATGGAGATTCTCAGTCATCCAAGTCATGTCTCAAAGGTGCTTTTTCAAAAGGCAACTTGACTTTGTTTTTTCCTTGAGGAAAACATTTTGCTTCTCATCCAAGAAGTTTCTTCAGTTCTGGCTGAATGGTGTATGTGTAGGGGAATGGAAGGATTATATTTCTTTGCAGTCATCTGGTCATTAGCACTCTCTCTGAGAGCCATTGAGGCCACCTGGGGGTTTATCTGTGCCCTCAAGGTCACCTGAATCAAGAGTGGAAATGGGTGTGAAATTTTCTTGGAACTGTGAAAGGACTGTGTTGTATATAGGAGATAGGTGGTGTCATATTTGTTGAGAGAGGGCTATTCAAATGTTAACATACAGTAGATGGCCTCTTTTACCCCTTTTTTCAAGTCCACATTCTTTGTCCAGAATGTGGACTTTTGACTTTTATATGTTTTCTTGTTTCATTTGTTTGTAGTTGCTGAATTCCCAGATTGGATCAGCATTGTAATTGATCTTTTCCAACATCAATTACCTGCATTGTAATGTTAATTACTATGTATTTTTCTACAATTATATTTTTTTTATTCCTATATTTTGTGGGATTAAATCCTTTTCAGGGTATGATGCTGAAAATGGATCGGGTTTAAAGAGGTCAATAAGAATGATCAAGGGACTACAAACTACATGTCTGCGAAGGGAAACAGAAACAATTGGTAAAATTTAGCTTAGGAAATAGAATAATGAGGGCATACAATAGTATTCTTCAAATACCTGATGTTAGAAGAATATCAAGACCTACTCTCTGTCATTTCAGAATGCAGGAAATACAGGTACTCACTGAATGGTACAGCAATTTCTAATAGTAATGTTAATTTGCTAGAGTCCCAACTAGATATATGGTGACTTTTCTTATCTGGGAATGTTTGTGTGAAGTGGATGGTCATCTGTGGGGATTCTTTAATTTGGATTCTTGCACAGGGCAAGGAAGGGAACACTTAATGGCCTAAGTGTTGCCTTCTGACATCATGACTGTATGATACCGTAATAATATCTGGATATGTTGATTTTTAAAATATTATTTAATCACATGACTAGTCCTATTGCTAGAACAAAGTTTAAGCTATTTCTTGATTAATGCAATACACAATATTGATGCTGATCATCCTGCTCGAGCAGGGAGTTGGACTAGAAGATCTCCAAGTTCCCTTCCAACTCTTGTTATTTTTTTTTAATCTTTTTCTGAAAAGTGTCTGAGCCTTATTTAGTTCATCAGTAACTAGGTATAGCAACAATAATAAATCACATACATTCCATACTTAATACCAGGACTTAACTGAAAGCTGAGGCAAGCAAGATTCAGCAAGCAAAACAGCTATGAACGGAAGGCCCCCAAATCTTACCAGTCATCATATGTGCAAGTAAAAGGATAAGAGCAAGAGATAAAGGCTTGAGCTGGAGCATAGTTTCGATCACTGTTTTGGTAGAAGCTGACAAATAGTTTTGCAGAGTTCTGAAAAAAAAGTATTAATGCTTGGCTATTTTATAAGGATAACATAATATCATGATACAACCATAGGAAATATAGAAGCCAGTACTTTACTGAAACAAGATAGTATAATTTTGTGTTATGTCCCCACTGTTCAAATTATATCCATTGATGGATTCTGTTTCTTCACAATGTATATTGGAACTAGGTGTTTCTCTAGGTGCTGCTGACATATGTCATACATTGAAGGAAAATGAGATTCCAGTTTTTTCAAAGTCTTATACATTGTTACCCAGCAAGAAAATCCCATTATGCTCTATGCTACCTAGGGTTAAGATTGTCTATAAACTCTGCTAGAGTATAGGAAATAATGTCCTTTAAACATATACAGTATTCAGGAGGACAGATATAATTCAAATTACAGAGAAATCCACTATTTGTTGATTTGAAAAATACAGAATAACAGAATTGGAAGGAGGTCTTCTATCTAGTCCAACCTCCTGCCCAAGCTGGAGACCCATTCCAGACAAATAGCTGTCCAATCCAGGGGTGGGTTCTAACTTACCTCGCTGCCAGTTTGCTTCCTCCCGCACCGCATGGTCGCGCCTCGTGGCCACGCGCACGCCTCGCGCACGCGCATGCACAGTGCAAAAAAATAAAAAAAAATTAAAAATTTTAAAAAGCCAAAAACAAGATGGCAACGCATGCGCAGTGCCGGAAACTCAGCTTCTGCGCATGCGCAGAAGAATTTTTTTTTAAAAAATGCAAATTCCCCCCCCCAAATTTTTTTTAAAAAAAGATGGCGGCGCCCACGGACCGGCACCGACTGAACCGGATCCGTGACGTCATTGTGACATCACCAGCTGGTCGCTACCGTTTCAGGCGATCTGGTCCAAACCAGGAGGAACCCACCTCTGGTCCAATCTCTTCTTAAAAACCTCCAGTGATGGAACATCCACAACTTCTGAAGGTAAGCCATTCCACTGATTAATTGTTCTCAGTCAGGAAATTTCTCCTTAATTTTAGGTTGGATCTCTCTTTGATAAGTTTCCATTGGTTACTTCTTGTCTTGCCCTCAAGTGCTTTGGAGAATAAGTTGTCCATCTCTTCTTTGTGATAGCCTCTCAAATATTGGAAGACTGCTGTCATGTCACCCCTAATCTTTCTCTCCATTAGACTAGACATCCAATTCCTGTAACTGTTCAACATGTTTTGGTCTTCAGACTCCTAACCATCTTTGTTGTTCTTCCCTGCACTCTTTCTACAGTCTCAACATCTTTTTTGTGTCATGTTGATCCAGGGGTGGGCTGCTGGGGGTTCGCAGGGGTTCGGGAGAACCTCTAGCTAAGATTCTGTGCAGTTTGGAGAACCCCCAAATCCCACTCCTGGCTGGCCCTGCCCACCCCGCCCCTCCCAGGAGTCCCCATGCGACCCGATTTGGATGCAGGTAAGTGCAGGGCGCGTACGGAGGCTCGGGGAGGGCGAAAAATGGGCCTACCGGAAGTTTGGGAAGGCTGGAAACGGGCCCGTTTCTGGCCTCCAGAGGGTCTCCGGAGCCTGGGGAGGCCATTTTCGCCCTCCTGGAGACTTGAGGAAAGCCTCTGGAGCCCGGGGAGGGCAAAAAGCCCCCCCCACCATGGTGCAGGAGGCTGACTAGGCCATGCCCACCATGGCCATACACACCCAGCAACCGGGCAGAGAACCCCTTGCTAAAATTTTTGAAGCCCACCCCTGTGTTGATCAGAACTGGACACAATATTCCAAAGATGCTCTTACCAGAGAAGTATATAGTGGTACTAATACTTCACATGAACTTGATACTATCCCTTTTTGGTGCAGCCTAGGATTGTATTGGCTTTTTTGGCAGCTGCAGCACACTGCTGGCTCATACTTAAATGGTTCTCCTTTAAAACTCCTGGATTCCTCTCACAGTTACTGCTGTTGAGCCCACTACTTCCAAACTTTTATAATGATTCCCCAACTACTACATTATTTTAAGGAGAATGAGAGCTCCCATAATACTGACTGCAGCACTGTGAAATAATAGATATGACATAAATCCATGCTGTGGTTAAATTACCTCTGTCATATATATTTAGAAAGCTGAAGGAAATCAACAACTGGCAGATGACCTGAATGTGTTTTACTGCAGGTTTGAGAGAAAACTACTGCCACCCATCTCCACAATCCCCATCTCAGACACACCAACAACAGCTAAGCCTCCTACAACCTACCCTATCCCATTGGGCCCACCACCTCTGGTGATTACAGAAAAGAAGGGGCAAGGCCATTTCCCCGGAAAAAGCCAGGAAAAGCACCAGGGCCAGACAAGATAACTCCTTCTTGCTTAAAAACTTGTGCTGACCAACTGGCCCCCATCTTCATCCGCATCTTTAATAAATCACGACATGTGCTATGTTCCTTCCTGCTTCAAATGCTCTACTATCATCTCAGTGCCGAAGAAACCCTCCGTCAAGGAACTGAATGACTTCAGACCGGTTGCTCTAACATCTGTAGTTATAAAGACCTTTGAAAGACTAGTGCTAGGCCACCTGAGAACAATCACGGATCCGCTGTTAGACCCAGTGGTGAAATCTAAAAATTTTCCCTACCAGTTCTGTAGCCGTGGCTTGGTGGGCGTGGCTTGGTGGTCATGTGACTGGGTGGGAGTGGCCAACTTGTAAAATGTGGTGAAACTCACTTAACAATGCTCTTGCTTAACAACCAAAATTTTGGGGTGAATTGTGGTCATAAGTCTTTCTTTCTTTCTTTCTTTCTTTCTTTCTTTCTTTCTTTTTTTCCTTTCTTTTTGTGTTT
>QLTV01002927.1:1774680-1788674 GCA_003457575.1 Thermophis baileyi | reverse complement strand
AAAAACAGCCCAACGGCAAACCGGAAGTGCGTTTTTCCGAACTTCCGGTTTTCCCGTTGGGCCGTTTTTTGCACTCCGGGGCTTCAGGACGCTTCCCTGAAGCCTGCGGAGGGCAAAACGGCCTTCCCCAAGGCCGAAAATCAGCTGGCCAGCGCGCACATGCGCGCTGGAGCTGACATAGGGCAACGCCTCGCGTGCCCTCTGATATGGCTCCGCGTGCCACCTGTGGCACGCGTGCCATAGGTTCGCCATCACTGCTATAGTGGTTAAGGTGCTTGTCTAGAAACCAGGAGACTGTGAATTCTAGCTTTCCCTTAGTCATGAAAGCTAGTGAGGTGACTTCAGACCATGTGAGGGAATGTACTGGGGTTGCTCTCTCCTTGTTTGAAAAGCAGCTGCAGTCATGCAGACAAGCCGTCCCCCTCCTTCCCCTAGGAATTCATTCATTCATTTCCTCAGATCTGCACTCCCAGGCATTCAAACCAGTGTTCCAGCTGCCTGGCTAATTGAGCCAAACCCTGGTGTTTTCAAGGACATACAGCAGAGCAATAGCTTAACCCCACCCAGCCTTTTGAACTTACAAAATCATAAGCTAATAAGAGGTGTGTGTATAGTAGGAAAGATAAAGGCAAATGGCCTACAGATGAAGCAGAGGCAGTATCTGTAGACTGGCAACTATTACAAGCAAGCAAGAGGATTTTCAACTGCCAGGACCACAAGGTATGATGAGCAGTACAGCTTGGTGGGTGTCCTGCCAGAAGCTAGGAGCTTTGCCTGCAGCAACTACAAAAGGAGCAACCACATTGAAACAGTACCTCCTCTCAACTATTGCAACAACATCTTGAAGGCAAAGGTTATATGTTATTTTATAGACTATGAGACTTTTGTGTAAACTGAATATTAACAGACTGAGTATAAAAGACTGAGATTTGAACACATCTTTATGCAGCAACATCACCTTGCAAAGTCCTAGAATGGTGCAGATGACCAGAGCAATAGCCTATTGTTGGGGAAGGTGTGTGTGAGCCTCATCCACAATCAAATCATCAAGTCTTATTATGTAGCACCCTGGTGTTCAACAGTAGTAGCTGGATGTTAGGGAAATCAAGGATCTGATCACCAGATTTTGTCAGTCCTTCAAGGTAGAACAGGTCATTAGATCCTTGGTGGTCCCAGGGACTAGGAAACTAGTCACGACATGAATACTAATATTTTTATTATATGGTTATAGTAACAGAAACTTGAAAATCTGAAGGTGCCTCCTCCATTTATCTTCAATGCTTTCTCAAGTTACATTTCTGCTTTGGACTCAAATTACTTTTATCTGACTTGTCTTGTTTGCAGATTTTCTCCTGCTCCTCAAGATTATACCTACAGTTTGTTACAGGTCTTTGGGATGAATACTGAGGGCTGGAAAATAGGAAGATCCAGAGGTGGGATTCAGCAGGTTCTGACAGGTTCTGGAGAACCGGTAGCGGAAATTTTGAGTAGTTCAGAGAACCGGTAAATACCACCGCTGACTGGCCCCGCCCCCATCTATTCTCTGCCTCCCGAGTCCCAGCTGATCGGGAGGAAATGGGGATTTTGCAGTAACCTTCCCCTGGAGTTGGGAGGGAATGGAGATTTTACAGTATCCTTCCCCTGCCACGCCCACCAAGCTACACCACGCCCACCAAGCCACGGCCACAGAACCGGTAGTAAACATTTTTGAATCCCACCACTGGGAAGATCTTAACCACTGAGCCCACCATCTCCAGCCAGTCCTCTGCTTCCTGCCCTGTCATGAGCTTGATGGAACTGCAGTGTCTCCTATCCCAATCTCATCACCTCCTCCAAGGCCATAAACAACATACAAACATCCCCAACTCTTAATAACCACAATAATTACTCTATTCCTGTACTCAGACACTCAGCAGTATCCACACCCATCCATTCCTATTCATCACCCACCCATTCTTATTCACCACCCACTTTCTTTCTACTCCCTGGTCCTTACGTAAGAACACAGGCCATACTGAGGGACTTCACTTCATAGAAAGCGAAAGATGGAGATACAGTAGAACCTCTGGTCACGAACGCTTCTGACCACGACCAAATTGGGTTCCAACCAAAAAGTTCACATTTTTTTTTGTGGCCGATTTTCCCTTCCGCATTTTTTTTGTAAGCATCAAATTTCCAAAATTAGGTTCGGGTCATGACCAAATTGGTTTGCGACCAAAGTTATGGAACGAATTATGGTCGTGACCAGAGGTTCTACTCAGTAGTGGGTTCTAAAACCCTTTACTACCGGTTAGCGCACGCACTCGCGCGCCGTGTCCCGGGCGGGTGGGCAGAGCCTCCCACTGCCGCCGCTACCGGTTCTAAGAACTGGGCAGAACCGGGAGCAACCCACAGTTGGTTCTACTGTACTATGTTGAAAGTAGCTGGAAAATCAGATATATTTGAACCTGGTTCAAATATGGAGAGACCAGGGTAGCTTCAGGTTGATTAGAAATAGATCCTTAACCCTATTAGCTATACAAGAATCTTCTACTAGTGCTTTAGGTTACCATTTGTAGAAACGTCCAACTAGGTAAAAAAATATATCCTGGTAACTAATGGCCACCAATTTCTTCTGGTAGGCCCTCTTTGCTGACCAAAATTGAAAGGAAAGGGAAATTTCAGTTGCAATAACTATTGACACTTCTTGACAGTCTATACAGGATCAGCTCCCTGCTCCCTCTGGGACTGACCAAGGGACCAGCAAGACCCAACAAGAACATTGGTGAAATTAGTGAAAATCTCCCCATGGTGTGATAGCACTGTCTCAAGCACTGTCACACATCAGCCTGTCTTCCCTTCCTGGCTGACACATACTCCCAGTGCATTCACCAAGAACATGCTACAACAGGACCAGAATCAACTTCAAGAGTGAGAGTGAGGGAGATAAAGGTAAGGTGTAGGTTCCCTTTTAGTGGACACATAATGAACAAACATTGTTGTATCATCTATCCCATCCATTAAAAAGTGCATTAAAAATCCACCTCAACATTAGGCCCCACTAATATAAGCTTTTCAGACACCATATTTCAAATGCCTCCTTTCAAATATGGCTGTGTTTAAATCGACAAATTATAGAAGCCAGTTTCCACAGTGCACAATGTTACAATACTGTACAACTGTTCATAATCCCTACATAGTGATGTTATATCTATAATTAAGATAAATTAATGCAAGGATGGGGCCTCATATGTTTTCTAATTCACCCATATTTGACCTCCCTATCATGAACTTTACTGTGATTAGAGGCTTCCACACAATCAGAAATCCTGCTTTATCAAGACCCCTGACTTCATAAACAATTCTAGTACCATTCAAGTATACTTACATATCAGAGGTGGGTTGCTGCCGGTTCGGACCGGTTCGGGAGAACCGTTAGTGGAAATTTGGCATGGTTCCCCGAACCGGTAGTGATCTCTGGCTGGCCACACCCCCAAACCGGTCCCCCGTCGCGTCTCTCAGCCGTTGCGTGCAGGGAAAGACCCTGCAAAGTAAAGAAAAACTTCTCGCGAGGGCGAGTTGTTAATTGCCTTGCACTCATGAGGTTTTCTTTACTGTGCAAGGTTTTTCCCTGCACGCAATGGCTGAGAGACAACCCGGAGCTGCCAGTCTCCAGTAAGATGTGCGTCTCATGGCCCTTCCGCCCCATCTGCCACCCCCAAATTGCGCCGCACTGCACATCTATCCCACCCTGCTTCCCTTTTACCTTTCTTTAACGCGCCCTGCTTCCCTCGCCAAACCTCAGGAGGTGGCCGCTCCCATCCTCCTGGCCTGTGGAGGAAGAAGCCTCTGCAGCCACGTCACAAAGCCCTCGTGGCGGCAAGAGGGGGAAAAGAAAAAAAGGCTCGGTCTCTGAAGCCTCTCGAGGGAGATGTCCATGTGTGTGTGTGTGTGTGGGTGGGTGGGTGTGGGTGTGTGTGTGTGGCGGCGCTATGAGGAGAGCCAGGTGAAGGGAGCCCGGGAAACCATGCCGGCTGCGAAGCGATCAGCCCCTTTTCTTCCGCCGCCGCTGCCTCTTCCTTCTCTCTGCTAACAGAAGTCGGAGAGGAAAAGGCAGTTGCTGCGCCGGGTGGTGAGCAGCAGAGCGAGTAAGCCAGCGATCTGCCGGCTGCCTCTAATCTGCAGTTTACTCGTGAGCATGAGCCAGCGATCTGCTGGCTGCCTCTAATCTGCAGTTTACTCGTGAGCACCATGCTCACGAGTAAACGTGCTCACGAGTAAACTGCAGATTAGAGACAGCCGGCAGATCGCTGGCTTACTTGCTCTGCTGCTCACCGCCTGGCGCAGCAACTGCCTTTTCCTCTCCGACTTCTGTTAGCAGACAGAAGGAAGAGGCAGAGGCGGCGGCGGTGGCGGAAGGGGCCGATCGCTTCGCAGCTGGAGTGGTTTCCCGGGCTCCCTTCGCCTGGCTCTCCTCACAGCGCCACCACACACACACACACAAGGACGTCTCCCTCGAGAGGCTTCAGAGACAGAGATTTTTTTCCCTCCCCCTCCTGCCACCGTGAGGTTTGGGGAGGGAAGCGGGGCGCATTAAAGAAAGGTAAAAGGAAAGCGGGGGTGGGTGGGTGAGAGAGAGGCGGGCCGCCTTTAATTTGCTTCATGTGACGCTGGCGCGGCAGGGCAGGAATGAGCCGCTGCTTAGTGCAGTCCTGGGGAGGGGAAAGTGAAAGCATCCCTGAGTGGACGTGGCGTTTCAGCAAGGCTTTGCTGGACTTCTGCGGGGTAAGGGCAGCAGCAGCAGCAGCAGCAGCCAAGGCGACGGGCGCTGTTTGTTGTTCCTCACCACGCTGTAAAAAGCAACCCTTGCCCCAAAGAGGTAGCGATCCAACAAAAATAAGAGGTGTACCCACCCTGGCATCCAGCACCGGGATGGCTGCTTCAGCATCTGTCAGAGGCTGGAGGCTCTTTTTTTTCATTCGCTCCATGTTCCTCCTTCATGCAACCAAAAAAAAACAACCCCCAATCTGATCTGGAGCCGAATGTCATTGGAAGTAATGCTGTCAGCCTGGAGCATTTCATTTCAGTCTTTAACTGGGCGATGAATTGAACCTCCTCCCCTAAAACAGATGCGATGTTGATTTTTTTTTGTTTTGTTTTTTTTAGCGACATGGATTGTTCCCTTAGGCCACTTTAGGAGAAAAGTGGTGGGTTTTGCTGGCGTTTCATTCAGCAGTGCTACCTGCAAGATGCCCTTACTGAAGGTTTTAAATTTTGGGAGGCTCGAGATGGAGGAATCGGGCCAAATAACTGCACACTACTATTCTGTAGGGTCTAAAAAATGTGGTAATAGTGTTTCATAATATGCCAACTGTTAAGGAATTGTGCAGAGTAACCTCTGGGCCCTGAAGGCTTGCACAGTGAACCGTAATGTTGCAGTAGATATAAGTAATGATTCAGTCAATAAACAGATATGTTAAAGTGTATAAAAATAGTTTACTCAAAGAAATAGCACAGGGCAAATAACAGTCCGAAACATACACGTTCAGTCAGGCAGTGTTTAGAAGTACAGCAGTCTCCTTACCAGCCTTTCTTTGTCTTAATCAGCAAAGATTTCAGCTTTCAAGCAATTCTATACTATCACAGATAGCTACGCTACACTGGTAAAAGTATATAAATATATGCCAACAATAAAAGGTAAAGTAAAAAAAAAAAAAAAAAAAAATTACGATCGTTTCAGGATAAAATAAAATATATGTATAAAGAGTAGAGTATCTATGGAGATTCTCGGTCATCCAGGTCATGGTTGTTCCAAAAGTGTTTTTTCAAGAGGTAACTGGACTTTCTGGTTTTGTTTTGTTTTTTGAAGACCTTTTGTTTCTCATCCAAGAAGCTTCTTCAGAACTGAAGAAGCTTGGATGAGAAGTGAAACATCTTCAAAGATATAAAGAGCAGACTGTATTCAGTATTTAAATATAAGTGAAGCTTTTGATCTGCAAAGCAAAGTCTTATGATTCAGGCTGTTGGAAGTCTTATGATGCAGATTGTGGGAAATACCTTCTGTTCTCCCCCCTTCCTTCTCTTTCAGGCCTATTTGAAAGCACTGTCCTTCATTCAGTGACTATTTTAGCTTTTTTTTTTTAAAAGAAAAGCTCTATACTTAAAGGCTGAGTCTGGGTAATTCATATATAACTGCATAATTAACCTTCATGAACATGCAACTCACAGATTAGTAAATCAAATTTTTATTACACTCCTAGACTAGTATAAGAAGGGTGGGATGTAAACAATTTTAAAAGCTAAAAAATATAAAATACACAAAGTTAAAAAAACATTTTAAAAAGCAAATGTTTAAATCTAAAAAAAACTTATCAGAAAGGTAAAACATTAAATACAAACAAAACAAAAGTATATGACTGACTAAATCTATCATAATACAGACCACTCTTAACTGACAAGTTAAAACTATTTTTTTTAAAAATAGGATTAACTTGAAGCTCATAAATGCTTAAATTTTTCTGGTAAGGATAAATTTGTCAAAATGAAGATACTGACAATTGAATGTAAGGATTTGTATTATTACTTGAAATCTGGGAGGAAATGGAGTTCATGAATGCATTTATAATGTATAAGGCACTCAAAAAATACTCTGCATGAAACATCTATAGTTACAACTATTTTGAACAATTTGCTCAGTCTCACAGTACTTTTTCAAAGAAAGAAAAAGAAAAAGAAAGAAAGAGGAAAGAAGGGATAGAGAGAGACAAGAAAGAAAGAGAAAGAGAGAGAGAGAAAGAGAGAAAGAAAAAGAGAGAGAAAAAGGAAGGAAGGGTGAAAGAGACAAGAAAGAAAAAAAGAGAAAGAGAAAGAAAGAAAAAGAAAGAGGAAGGAAGGAAGGAAGGAAGGAAGGAAGGAAGGAAGGAAGGAAGGAAGGAAGGGAGAGAGACAAGAAAGAAAGAACATAGAGTTAAATAGTATATTTTGGATGTTCAGTAGTAGTAAATAAATAGACAGGGAAATTGTATCTTGTTGAGGCCTTTGAGGCGAGGAGAGGCCAGACACCCTGACCCTAACTCTAACCCTAGACGTGAGTGACGTCAAGTTGGCCACGCCCACCCAGTCACATGCCCACTGAGTCACATGAAAACCAAGCCATGTCCGCCCAGTCACATGATCAAGCTACACCCACAAAATAAACCACGCCCACAGAACCGGTAGTAAAATTTTTTAGAACCCACCCGTTACATATGAACCTTTTTTTGACTTTCCTTCTCAATCTAGAGAAGGTAGTGATGTCAAAGGAGGCATGATGGATGCAAAGATCCTGAAGGCAGACTATTAATCAAATTTATGTATTCTGTCCAGGTGCAATAGGCTCCTCATCCCCTCTTTGTAAAGACTTAGTTTCTATACAACTTATCATCCTCATTGCTCTTCTTTGGTTCTTTGAATTTTTTGTAAAGCCTAGTGCCCAAACTGAACATAGTAATCAAGACAGAGTCTGAGCAATACAATGTAACAAAATGGGTAAATTCCCTAATTTGGAAACTATAATGAAATTTAACATCAAATTGCCTATTTTGCAATCTAATCATACTGCTGACTCACAATTAGATTTTAATCAACTATTCCTTGATCTTTTGCACAAGTATTACAATCAAGCTCAGTTTCACCTATCTTACACTTGTGCATTTGATTTGTTTCATGAGTAACTTTGCATTTGCCATCATTTATAATAACAGATTCTGTTATTATCTACCTTTCTAGTTTTATATTACCTATACAAATCATTTTGAGTTTTCTCTTTAAGCATATTAGTAATTCCCACCTAGTTTTGTATCATTTGCAAATCTGATAATCATTCACAACTTCTCACGTAAATCATTAATAACAAAGTTGAACAGCATCACTCCAACAATTACACCCAGCAGTATTTTACTGTATACCTTATTTCCTAATGACAAAAGTAGTTTGAGCAGTTCTGAATAGCTGCCTCAGACTTAGAATGACTCAGTCTAAATGTGACTGGACATGCTTTAAGGCTCATTAGAGATGTCCTTCTAGCCCAGCGGTTCTCAACCTGTGGGTCGCGACCCCTTTGGGGGTTGAACGACCATTTCACAGGGGTCGCCGCGCGTGTTAGCCCGCCATCTTGGTGCCACTGTCACTGCAGGGGTGAAATGCTCCCAGTTCGGCGGTGCCTGCGGGTCGCCGGACAGCTGATAGCGTCGGAAGTGGGAGACTTCGCCTGGATGCCGCCATTTGGGTTCTTTTACCCTCTGCGCATGTGCAGAATGCTTTGCGCATGCGCAGAGGGTAAAAGAACCCAAATGGCGGCGTCCGGGCGAAGTCTCCCGCTTCCGACACTATCAGCTGTCCGGCGACCCGCAGGCAAGCCCGAACCGGGAGCATTTCGCCCCTGGTGCCACACCCCCTTTGTCACCTCATCCCGCACGGGGAGGGGGCAGGGAGGGGGTCGCGGTGGCAGGGGGGTCGTGGCAGCGGCGGGGGGGTCACGGCATTAGAAAGGTTGAGAACCACTGTTCTAGCCCTTTCCTTGATGTACCAGAGGTACACTGGTGTGTTATTTTTATTGCCTACTGCCCAACATTACAGCAAAATATTTTTTCACTTATCAACTTGTTGGTTTCTTTGAATGTTCAAACCTCACACATTTTTGTTGACATCAAATAATGTAGCGCAAAGACTTGCGCAAACTATGGATACTAGATATATGCACTAGTATCTGAAAGTTTTCTCACTCAAAATTTTCTAGAAATCTTCCTGACTCAATTTTTAAAAAAACATCCTATTACACAATATGTGCAATAAGCAAGACTGAATTCTGTAGTTCATTACCCAAGATTAAAAGTGTTGGAGTAACCAAAACTACCCCACCAATTAATGAACAATTAAGTAGGCAACTGGATTACTCTGCGTTGCAGCTTTGTATTCTTAGTTAAGAGTATTAAGATCCAGGTAAGACCTCAAGATCCAGGCAAGGAAATCATCTACGTAATGTTTCAGTATTTGTTTCGTAAAAAAAAAAAAATCTTACTGCATTTTTCAAAGTGCAAAAACGATTAAAAACTTTTAATACAAGAAAGTGCAGTCTGATGGTGATGGAGAAATAAACCTGTTACTGACTGCTGTACTTAGTGAATAATATTAAAAGCCAGAATGAAAATCCGCTGTTCAGGCAGCCACCAAAATCTCATTTTATACAGCAGCAGAGTGAAGAGGCTAAATGACGACACTCATCCCACTGCGAGAACTGCCTTTTTCCTAGAAGAGAAAAGAAAACTGCTATTAGTAAGAGGCCAGGAAAGATGACAGGTCAGCAGCCATTTATAATGCACTTCATCATTTTAGGACGGTTAAGTTAAAGTACATTTTACACTTGCGTGATTTGAAGCCATCCAATCCTTAGCATATTGGAGTGAAGGATGCTGTTTTACTGAATTTTGAGCGTGTAAAGAAGCTGACAGCACTGAACAGCTTCTCTTTGATTTGGGTGGAACACATTATAGAGCTTTACAATATGGCAGGCATCCCGAATGCCATCACTCTGCTTAACAACTAATTCCCACAACACTGTCAAATAATTTACTAAGACTGTATTACTATTATTCTTCTCTTCCTTACTAGTATCTCTTCCCACTTATTACTATAACCATGTGCTTGTATCTTTCAATTTATATTGTTTTTACTTGTTTCCTAGTACGATTTGATAGCTTATTAGTAACCTTGACTATCACTAAGTGTTGTATCTTTTTATTCTTGATGAATGTATTTTATTCTCCTTATGTACACTGGGAGCATATACACCAAAGACAAATTCCTTGGGTGTCCAATCACACTTGGCCAATAAAGAATTCAATTCAATTGAATTCAATTGAATTCAATTGAATTCAATTGAATTCAATTGAATTCTATTCTATTCTATTCTATTCTATTCTATTCTATTCTATTCTATTCTATTCTATTCTATTCTATTCTATTCTATTCTATTCTTGTGAAGGTGCCGGTTATTACTTATAAAGCCCTACATGGCATAGGGCCAGGCTATTTGAGGCTCCACCTTTCTTTCACAGTTTCTGTTTGCCCCACCAGATCTAGTAGAGAGGACATGCCTTCTATCAAACAACAACACCTTGTTGGACCCTGTAGTTGTGCCCTCCTGGTGGCCGCATCTCCCCTATGAAGCACCACCCTCCATCTGTATCCCATTCTCTATTTCCTGTCTCTGTTACAGACCAGCATGTATGTTTCAGGATAGAATAATTCAAGTAATCATAAAAGCCATGATATCACAATTTACCGACTGTTCTGTCGACTTTTTGAGTTTCTTGTTCTTGGTTGGGGTAACTTCAACAGAACAATAACTAGGTGGTTTTTCGTACTGCCAGTCTGGGGAACGATGCTGACATTGAGGCCTATTGTTTTTCCGGGAATAGTCCTGTTCTCCAGAGGAACTCCATGACTCCCCAGAGGATGGTGGTGAATAGCTGCGATGCCGTCGTCGATCCTGGTGAGCAAAGTTATTGTCATGTTGATACGTTCGTCGTTGTGAATGTTGATTTTTTCTCTCGGACTGTTGCTGTCCAGAATACCCTCTTCTTGTCTCAAGATGGGAATCAAAACTATTTCTGCCTCGCGAGGTGGGTACTACATCTGTTGCAGAACTCCGGTATCTACCATGATGGCTGCCATATCTTTGTGATTCAGTTCTGTTTCTATGCCTATCCCATAGATCCTGATCATAGCTGGAAGGAGAATCATCATCCAAAGATGAACGACGATGCCATCTCCTCTCCTCCCTGTGGCTTTCATTTGTGCTTCTCCGAGGTCTTGGAATATGTGTAGACCTCCCTGGTCGTGATGAACTGCTAGATCTCTGAGAGGATGGGATACGCTCAATGATAGGAGGCAACTGGATTACTCTGCGTTCCACAATCTCTGAGCCCAGAGAAGAGAGAATGCTAGGATGCTGACTGCTTCCAACGTGATGTGAAGGTAGTAAAGGCTGAGACAGATTAAGGTTCCTGATCTCGGATTCAAGATGATCCAAGATCTTGTTGCTAGAGGGCACTTGGGCAAATGGAGGCATTAATGGTTGGCTGCTTTGTAGAGATACGTCTAAAGAACATAAATGATAGAAAACATAATATAAAATGTTTAAATTAATTTCTAGCTACAGGGAGTGCCTTTGCATAGAAAAGCAAGATATAAATATCTTAATGATCAAATCATCTTTGTGCTGTTTTGATAGATGGCATGCTTCTGAACACAGCACACTTAAAAAGTTACTTTTGCACAGAGTGCAAAGGACCTCCGCAACACAAGGCACTTTTGTAACACAAACTGAAAAGGGTAGCTTCTCTCAATTGATTCAGCATTGTGCTACTTAATCATGTCTTTGCCCAAGTCTCAAGGGGATCAAATTTTCTAAAAATTGTATATAACACTGCAGTATTGGGGTGCAAAAAGCCAATGGCAGGATATTTACTGGTTATATTCAAGTGTAATAGTCATAAAAGTTAGAAATTTAGTTCACAAAAAAGAAAGCCAATATTCAAGACAGTAGATACACTGTAATCTGTCCCAGATAGTTAAACTGAACATTTAATATTATCTGATCTCCATGGACAAATAGCTTCAAATGATTAAAAAACATCCCTTAACCACCCATAAATTTTCAATCACTGTACTCTTGTGCCTCTGGGAAAAGAAGCATTATAATGTCATAGAGGAAACACTCTAAATCAAGTGAAAAACCAAATGCTTCAACAAAGGGACAGCATCCCTTGGGGCTCCTACCTCTCTGCAAAAGTGGGTTTAATTGGTATGAAGATGACTGGGAGTGGTGTGTCATCCACGGAAGAAGTTGTTGAGCTTGTTTCACAAAGTGGTGCCGTTCCAGGACTAGAGAATAGAAAAATAAAATTGATATTATTAATTTATGAATTTAAATACTCCTCACAGAACTGTCAAGTTGATTGAATAGCTTTGTATTTTGCAGATTTACAATAATAAATCATTGCACTTCAAGGGTAATGATTATCAGGTTCCTTTCTCACTTATTTTAAAGTACAGGTAGTCCTTGACTTACAGCCATTTGTTTAATAACCATTTGAAATTACAATGGCACTGAAAAAAGTGACTTATAAGCGGCTTTCACACTTAAAACCATTGTACCATCCCCACGGTCACATGATCAAAATTCGGGTGCTTGGCAACTGGCATGTTTTTACGAGAGTTGCCCTGTCCTGGAATCACGTGATCACCAATTGCAACCTTTCCAGCTGGCTTCCGACGAGCAAAGTTAAAGGGGGAAGCCAGATTCGCTTAACAACTGCATGATTCACTTAACAACTGCAGTGATTTGCTTAGCAGCTGTGGAAAAAAGGTCATAAAATGAGATGCAATTCACTTAACTGTCTTGCTTAGCGATGAAAATTTTGGGCTCAACTGACTTGTGTAAGTCAAGGATTACCTGTAGATTTAAGATATATTTAAGATACATGATCAAATCTTCATTTTATCAATATGAAAGTGACAGGTCTTTCAACTTTTGCATTCCAGCCAAAGCCCCTTACATTCCTTTTCACGGGAATCTATCTAATTGAAGGAACAAAGCAATTATGATTAGGCCTCAATTATATGGTAGGAACGGCAGAAAATAGTCTGGGGTTCTATGACATGTTGGTGGGGGTCCCATGAGAGACTATGAAAACCCCTCCCACAAAAAAAGCATTTCTCGAACTTTGTTACACAATGCTAGCGCTCGCAGTGGTGAATATTTTTATGTATTGCAATTCAGCCACTGGCGTTCCACTTTGTTGTCATTGCAGTGTAAAACATGGATTGTGTAGAAGTGAATTCTACTGTGAAGTTTTTCAGTATTTTGCAAGTTTTATTTGAATGTTTTCTGAGGCCTGAACATTATTTCAAGGATTCTTCCAAGGTAGAAAGGCTGGAAAAAAGCTGTTCTATATACTTAAGGATTGAAGGAAGTGTTACAGAATTTCTGAGGCCTTGGCAACCATTACTTCTGAAGTCTTTAGAGCAGCGCTTCTCAACCTGTGGGTCGCGACCCCTTTGGGGGTCGAACGACCCTTTCACAGGGGTCGCCTAAGCGCATGCTAGCCCGTCATGCCCCCTTTGTCACCTCACCGCGCACGGGGAGGGGGTCACGGCAGCGGGGCAGGGGTCGCGGCATTAGAAAGGTTGAGAACCACTGGTTTATAAGGATTCTAGATTACCTTTTTCATTGCAGCAGCAACGAGTTGGGCAGCAGGCACAGCGCACATGGCAGCAGCAATGCTGTGGGCAGCACTGACACCAGCATATTCCAATTAGCATGAAGAGTAGGAGGGCACCAAGGATGATGAAGAGTACTGTAAGCCAATCTGCATCAAGTAAAAGGGCCCCCCAAAAAGTATTATTCAGTATTCGTTGCTTTCTCCATACCTAGGTACCTCATCTCACAGTCTGAGAGAAAATGTTCCCAATTTTTCCTGATGTTATCTTTCATATCAAGTGCTTACATTCAGACAGAATGATTCAAATCTCAGTTCATACACATCTTTCTGTTTGGTTGTCAAGGAAAATAATGAAATCAATTCCTTTCTTCTTCAATTGTACAGAGTTTAGTATTATTAAAATTAGCTAGTTTGATAATGCCTTTCTTTAAACCACTTTATAATGCCTTGGTAAGGCCACACTTGGAATACTGCATTCAGTTTTGGTCGCTACGATGTAAAAAAGATGTGGAGACTCTAGAAAGAGTGCAGAGAAGAGCAACAAAGATGATTAGGGGACTGGAGGCTAAAACATATGAAGAACGGTTGCAGGAATTGGGTATGTCTAGTTTAATGAAAAGAAGGACTAGGGGAGACATGATAGCAGTGTTCCAATATCTCAGGGGCCGCCACAAACAAGAGGGAGTGAAGCGATTCTCCAAAGCACCTGAGGGTAGGACAAGAAGCAATGGGTGGAAACTGATCAAGGAG